>QANZ01036639.1:0-34319 GCA_003254925.1 Chamaecrista fasciculata | reverse complement strand
TCAAATCTGGAAGCTAATCGTTAAACGAGTTACATAATCTTGTAATTCATCTTCTTCCGATTCTTTTGGTCTATTTTGCGTAGTCTAAGAGCCTGTGTATCGCCGGATTGAAAATTTCACTTCCTTAAGTTCTTGAAATCGTTGATTTCGATTCATCAATTCCGGAAGCATTTTGGCCAATCTGATTTTCCAGATCTTCTCGTCTTAAAGAAACGATTCATTCTGTTGTTTGTTTGCCGGAAACGACGACAGAAAAACGCCGAATCCGACGGGTTGAGCGGCAGCTCCGTTTTGGGCAACAGGTCAGGTAGCGAGAGGTTGAAGATGACCTCTTCGCTAAAACTGCCTTTTTGGTCCTTCCAGTTTTGTGAAACTTGCGTTTTGGTCCAGCAGTTATTTAAAAAAAAATGTCCAGTCATGATGCCACGTAATCAAGTCAGACAAAAAAAAAATGACACATAAGCAAAAAAAATTGCCACATGTGCATTGAGTCAAAATTGAGGGATAACTGAAAATCACTACAAACGTTAGGGGCACGAAAAGGTGTTTTGCCTACTTTATTTTGTTAACAGACAAGACCCAAATGTTACACTTAAAAATTATTCGCTAAAACGTTATATGGCAAAAATAAAAATTTAAGCTAACTGATCAATATCAAGATCAAAGAAATCATTTGTAAAGATATCATAACTTATTTGATCAGGACTTGTTTAATCAAATTTATTCTTTCATATTTTCCCCCACTCTACCTAATCAATAAATTAAAGCAAAAACGACTTAGAATTTAAAATTGTGCACAAATTGTTGTACAGAAAATTTGTTCAACTATAAATTATTTTTTAGTTCAAAACGTTCTGCTGAAGGGAGCGTAAGCTAGAGAAAGAAAACTATATATTTACATATAGGTCAAGGAGTCATTTTGATCCTAAATGTATATCTTAATGTTCATTTTGATCTATTATATTTTAAAATGTTTAAATTAGTCCTAAATATTAACAAAATGTTTTGTTTTGGTTCTAAATGTTGGTAAAATGTTTCATTTTGGTCTCAAATTATTAAATTTGGTCATATATCTCGTCTCTTATATCAAGTTTAAAGGACTTGTTAAGAGAAACTTATAACTCTGTATTCGAATTTAAAACGAGAGATATGACCAACTTTGTTTGTTTTATCATAAAACGAGTAATCTACTTTTAGGACCGATTTGACAGAAAATACTATGTGAGAACAATACGTAACTCGAAATTCGTCACGTTTAAACTTAAAAAGAGTCATATTCGATAGTTTGGACTAAAATGAAACATTTTGTCAATATTTAAGACCAATTTAAACATTTTAAAACATAATGGACCAAAATGAATATTATGGTATATATTTAGAACTAAAATGAGCATTTAAGCTTATATATATAATTAAAGATTTATTAAATTGATTCAACTTTACAGAAAGCAACGTCCACGTTACATAAGGCTCCATCACCAACCGCAACCCAATGACCCGATAAACCGACCCAGATGTTTGACCCGAATAATTTTTCCCAAATTAAATAATCATAAACACGAAATGACGAAAACACCCTTCTTCTTCTTCGTCTTCTTCCTCTCCCATTTTTTTTTTTTTTCAGATCTTCTCCAATTTCTCAGCCTTCACTACAGGATTTGCCTTCGCAATCTGCTCTCTTCCCATCATCTTGAAATCAAACTCGCATCCGTGTTGTTCCGGGTATCGGTGGGACCCACAGAACGTCAATCCGCACCGGCACTTGAACCCCGTGAGTCCCACGCGCCGCCTGCACGTCATGCACCTGCTTGCCTGCGCCGGCGATGCCGTCTTCACCTCCTCCGACGAGGACGACGCGACGGCGGCAGGTTCCGGCGACGAAAACGACGGTTCCGATTCGGTCGTCGCCGTAGATGGAGGAGGAGGAACGACTAGGGATTGATTAAGAACCTGCTTCGCCGACGAGGATTGTTGCTCCTTGAGCTGCAAATCGCGGTAACATTTAGAGCATAGATTTTGAGTCGCCGGACTTCCGAAGAAACCGCAGTTATTAGCGCACAGACGCGGAGCTTGGCATCGATGTTCTTCCGCCATGGTCGAATTTCTCTGAGAGATATCCCGATCTGCAAAAGAAAACGCCAAACAACGTCAATCATTGGAATTCCACAAACGAAAAGGAAAAAATTGGAAGGATCCGAAGAAAAGAAAGACGTTAGAAATATGAATTACCGTATGAACGAAGAAGGAGAAAAGCGAGGATGTAGAGATTATTATTATTACTAAAAGGGAAAATGAAATGAATCTAAGATTTTCCGGGGGAAGTAAGTGATAATAAGGGGGAAATGGAAAATCGAAGATTAAAAGAGGCTTGCGTGTTTGGGGTCGAAAGGAAAACAAAGGAGAGAATCTCCAAGAATAGAAATAGGAAGAAAAAGGGTCCAAAGAAAAGCACCTCCACACAAACACAAAGAGGCGGGGTCTGCTACGATTCCTGGTCCTCTTAAGAAAATTCCAGACACCTTCTTTTCTTTTCTTTTCTTTTCTTCTTTCTCTCTCTTTCTCTATTAATTTTCTTTTCCCTTTTTAATTTTCTTTTCTACCAAACAGCGTGACCACGTCTCTTGCTAATTTGTTACGCGTAGCACAAAGAGGTTGTAATCCCTCTTTTTGGAACTGTATGGAGCCGTGAATATCTTCTGGAAGCCGTTCAAGCCACGCCACGAATTTGATTTTTAAAAATATTACAATTATTAACAATTTATTAGTTTATTATAAAAAATTAATTTATTAATTTAATATAAATTTAAGGGTAAATTACACTTTGATACCCTATTCTATGAACTGATTTCACTTTGGTACCCTATTTTTTTTTTTTTTATAAAGAGAGAATACTTTGATACCCTATTCTTTCAAAAGTGACACTTTGGTATTATTTTCTTTACACTGTTAATATTTTGGTACCCTATTATTTGTATTGTTAATGCTTTGATACCCTGTTCTATGGATCGATTTCACTTTGGTCCCTGTTCTTCACAATTTGTTATCATGTTCTATCTTTCTTAAGATACCAAAGTGTTAAAGGTGCAAAGAACAATGAACTAAAATTTCACTTTTGAAACAACATGGTATCAAAATGTTAACAGTACAAAGAGCAAGGCATCAAAGTGTCACTTTTGAAAGAATAGAGTATCAAAGTGAAATCGGTCCATAGGATAGAGTACGAAAGTGTAATTTAACCTAAATTTAAAGACTAATAAATAAATTTTGTCTTATCATTCTTTCAACTTTTAATAATAATCACGCCAACTTGGACGCCGTCCTAAATAGACGGTGAAACACACGATGCGGATCATGGTTGAGTTACCAGAAAAAGCTGCAGGAGCCTTCTCAACCGTTGATTGCTGTGCGTATTTTTTTATTTTATTTTTGAAAAAGAAAGATTAAAGGTTAAAGGTTTAAACTTTAAAGTGGAACTTACGGAAGCGGTTTCAGTTTTCATTTTCAGTGTATCGTGATAAGTGATACAGTCTTCTGAAGTTGACAAATCAAAAGTCGTTGGCCTTGGAAAACGGTGGTTAGAGTATCATTATTGTCAACCATGTAAGTAGGTTTTATAATAAAAAAACTCGCACACCCACGTATATACGAAACTAGAAGCGAACTTCCTCTAGTGGCTAGTATTTTTTCTTTTTTAAAAAAGAGAATTTTATTAATTAAAAAGTTCAACATACTAGACAAAAAACGTTTCTGGAAGGGGCTCACTAAGCTTAAGCTGACTGAGAATATTAAACCGAAGGATAGCTAATTAAGGGAATGCTGTGAAAAGGATTTTTTTGTTTTTTGTTTTTTTTTTTGTTTTTAAATGTAGAATTTTGGCCTAACAAAACATGCTAAATTGGTTTATTGCTGTGGAGTTACTTTTAAGAAATGAAAATATGTTGTGATTCAAATTTCTATTCATTTATTTTATTTTTTGAAACATATTTATTTATATTATTATAATTAAAATTAAATGTTAGTAAGTAAATCATAAATCATATATTTGGTAAAAAAATATTTACATTTAAATATAGTAAAAAGTTATTAAAGAGTTAAAAATAAATATTTTAATAATAATTTTATTAATATGAAATAATTAGAAATTGACTATTTACCTTGTAATACATATCAAACTACTAACTTTAGTTGAAAAAAAATGGGTTCAATTCGTATTGCATAACAAGTTATGAATGTGTAAGAAGAGAGTGTGTTGATTAACAATACAAAGAAATAGTTATTTTCTTGAAAAAATTAAATAAAATATTAAATAAAAGAATTTGAAGAATACTCTTCTTTTTTTTTTTGGACAGAAGAATACTCTTTTTTTTTTTTGGACAATCTTCATTGATAGAGAAAATAGCTCAAGGCTATACACAGCAGGGAGACAAGTAAGGCAAAAATGTAAAAACTAAAAATGAAAACATAGTTTTACGCTCCACAGATCAGATTACAATCAGATAAAAGTATAGGAGAAAAGGAGAAAATCATAGGCAACACACTTAAGAAAGAAAATGAGATATAGATCTCCCATACTAAAATATACATCACATATATATCACAGATAGATCTACAAACTCTAAAAACAGAAAACTTGGAAGATTAGAAAGAGAGGCAACACACCCCTCAACTCTCTCTAAGAGATCCATCTTCTTAACTCGTTTTCTTCTTCACTATGAAGCTCCAGATGTAGATCTGAGATGTATATAAACAAAAGAGAAACATACCTTTTTTTTTATCGAGCCAAAAGGCAACACTCTCCTAGTGGGAGGAAAAAACTTCCCTAATGGAAGAGGATACCTCCCTAGTGGAGGAATAGACAAAAGAAACAAACCTTTTTTTTTTTTATCGAGCCAAAAGGCTTACAACCGAGAGCACACAAATGGCAAAGCCAACAGGCAACACATGAAGACACAGGCTAGGCAACAAGCCTAGCAAGGAAACACAACAAACAAAGTGAGAATTACAGGCCAACAGTATAAACAAGGATAAAGGCCAACTCACATAAACAAAACAAAGCAAAAGAGATAGCTTAGTGGTCACGAAGGACCAGCCGATCTTGGAAATGGATCCTCTAAAGTTCTTTTACCATGCATTTATTGTGAAGTTGGAGAGAGAAAAGAAGAAGAAGAGAGAGAAAATATGGGTCCTACATATTGTTATTTTATAGGACCCACATTTTCTCTCTCTTCTTTCTTTCTCTCAAACTTCACAAGAAATGTATGGTAAAGGAACTCTAGAAAATCCAATCTCGCCTATCCTGCAAGATAAGCGCGCGTAACTCCATAAAAGAAACATACCTAAAAGCCTCGATCTTAGATTTTTGGTGATCATAAGCTTTTGGGCGAATTCAAGAGAAACAAGGCCCAATATGTATAATTCAGTATTGGGCTTAACGAAAAAAATAACACTAACTGTAACTTCCATTGCATAATAAAACTCGAGATCAATTTACGATAATACCATCACTTTATTTTATTTTTTTTTGGTATACATAATTTAAGTGAGTTGGGTCCCGGGGCTCACCAAGGCTAGGGCAGACCTCAAGGCTCTATGAGCACTTATAGAGGTACTTACAGATTGCCTACCAACAAGGCCCTCACATCGGCAGCGGGATTCGAACTCACGACCTTGTGGGTTATGAGTTGACTCCTTACCAACTGGGCCAACCTTTGTTGGCATACCATCACTTTATTTGGTGTCATAAATAAACTCCTACGTTCCCTCCATCTTCCTCCTTCTAAATGTAGTTACGAAATTTGACGCTTCACTTTATTTGCTTCACTTGACGCTTCTGTGATTTTCTCTCTCTCTCTCTCTCTCTCTCTCTCTCTCTCTCTCTCTCTCTCTGGAAGGAGAATGACCTAATTCTTCAATGAACGCAGAAAGAATTAACTTAGATGGTGATCCGATCACCATTTGCATAGTCGGCGGCGGCAGATTCGTCGGATCGCACTTATCGGACATACTCGTACGCGACACCGATCACAGGGTCATAATCGTGGACACTTCCTTTGAGAAGAACAATTTTATGTTGGTACCGATGTTCAATTGGCATAATCGCGTCGAATTTATCCCGATCAAGGGCAAGAATGATCCCCTCACCGAGGAAGTTATCAGAGCTTGTGATCTTGTAATTAATTAATTTATTAATACTTTGTTTCTTTTCTAACTCATTTGTTAACTTCCGTTCAATTTTTACTTATCGTTTACTTTCTTGTGGTAGACGAGCAACCTTGATGCAACTCGCAACTAGGATGATTATGATGGGAAGCCTTACAATGAAGTCGTCAGCAATTTCTTCGATGCTCGTCCATGGGTATATATGTTTTAGGATTCTTGGATCGGGTGATTCTTATTTCGTTTTGTATCGGCAGATTGCATAATTATGATCCGGGGTTTTTCTTTTCTTTTCTTTAATTACTGGCAGATTAAATGTTGTGCTGTGAACAAGAAGCCTTTGGTCCATGTTTCTACTTCCGAAGTATATGGTAGAACTATAGGCAGCTACCTCCCAAATGACCTACGACATGTGTGAATTTGAGCCCTTAATTAGATTTTTGTTCTTGAGAGTTTGGTCAATCAGTAGACTCATTATTAGAATCAAATATAATTGAAATAACGTAGGTGTTATTTAGCATTTACTAAGTTGATTTAAGGTTTTCTTGTTCTTATTTGTACATTACAGGTTTTAGTTTATTGGAATTCGGGAATAAAAGAATCAAGAAATAGAGGTCTTGCCTTTTTCTAGTAGCATGTGGGGAATTTGCAATTAGTTTTGCTGCTAGCATGCATGAGATTAGGTTTAATTATATAAAAAGTTAATAAGTTCAATGAGAGGAACTCATGGTTGAATCCGTTTTAATTTCCATATGATCATGATATATATGTAGCATACTCATTCTTTCTTTACAAACCCATTAGCAGGACCCAAGATATTTCCTTCTTAAAGAAGATAGCTCTCCGCTTATTCTTTGTCCTGTTGAGCTGAATGTTTTGGTTATGATATTTACAATCATATTTTGTTTTGATTCTTAAACTAACTCTAATATTAATAACCTAGCTGAGAGCTTGGAGAATGACCTCGAGGAGTTCACCATTGTGAGACCTTTTAACTGGTTTGGCTCCAGAATGGACTTTGTCAGCGGTGTAGATGACCAATTACACGGTGTTTCAGGAGTTTTAGCTACCTTCGATAGTGTAATCATTCCAGCCACTTGGTTTCTATAATCTGTTAATTCAGTGATTTTGGACCCGAACCGGACCGACCGGTTCGAACCGCAACCCGCCGAATCGGTCACTGGTCCGAGCCGAATTGAGTAATAAACCGCCTGCAACCAGTCCGCTTTTAACCCGGGTTGAACCGCGGGCTTTTCAGTCACCCGCATGACCCCTTAACCCATTGAACCGGACCCATGCGCATGTTTGTCACCAAATCAAGTGTCTGAACCAAATTCCTTAAATAAAGGCTGAACCGAAACCACTTGTGTGCCTGTTAGTTGTCGTCAAATCAAATCTCCAAAATGCGTGGAAGGAATCGAACACGGGTGTAGGAGGAAATATGCGCTATTGATTGTCGCTAAGTCTTGTTCTATTGGGCACTATTTTATTTATTTTTGGAAAAGTAGCTTGACACTCTCTTTAATTTATTATTATTATTATTATTTATTTTGCTCAAATGTTTAATTTATTATTCCATCACAATTAATTCCATAATTTTCATAGAAATTATTTATTTTACTTATTGGGGAAAGAATTTTTATTATGCAATTAATAATTTTTATCACTTTCTTTTTTGTCTAGCTCTCTTTTTAAATTAGGACAATAGTTAGTGATTTTTTAAAATATGGTAGAGTCTTGGAGATTAAAGAAAGTATTGAAGATGTTGGAGATTAAAACATGCTTTTGAAATGTTGTAGACCACAAGTGTATATAGTCGTTCCTCCCATCTGATCTGTTGATTCTTTTCATGTTTGTATATCAATATTACCCATTTCTTGTTGAAATTTTAGTTGTACACTTGTACACTGAGGCATTGAGCCCAATGTTACCCATTCATTTAGTTTGATAACGAGTAAATGACGAGAACTTGTCCAATTTTCCACACATTTCTTTTGATAATTAATGAGTAAACAACGGGAATAAAAAAATTGACAAATTTTTCGGCCATAAATCTTTTTTTGGTAACAGACAAGAATGTCAGGCCAAAAAAGAAAATAGACAAGAATATTTTATTTTGGTAACAGACAAGAATATTTTTTAATTGAGAAATTTTATTTAATCCTATCTAAAATCTTTTTGTTTATGTTTTTTATGATGTGGCGCAATCTTAGTCATCAGTTTTTAATGTAACTTAGCCGTCGATTTCTATTTTATTCTAACTGTTGGTTTCATTGAGAGGGGAGTGGGTTCAAACCATGCAATTCACACTTAGTTGTTGGTTTTCATTCCAAGGTCAAAAACTCATTTTTGGTCATTAAACTATGAGATAAATTTGATTTTAGTCATACAAAGTTACAAACTATTTTAAAGTTGGTTTTATTTTTGTCCTCAAACTTTTGTAGCTGTTATATTTTGATCTCCAAAATATGATTTTATTAGAATATTCACCGCTATTCTTAGTCATAAATTAGGGATAAAAACCAACCACTAATTTATTTTCAATTTGTGACTAAAAATGAAAAATTTTCTCTCTTTTTACCAACCCACTTATTTTTATGTATTTGATTGAGTAGGAGGTGAACGAAACCTGGTCCAACTCGTGCATTTCAGACCGGGTCCATGGTCTAGCATTTTTGGACCTGGCCCAACTCGGGGTATAGTCATTTTTTTAATTTTTTTATTATATATAATTATATTTTCTTTTATAAAATATTATTTTTATTGTAAAAAATACCCGTCAATACTTTTCTGTTAAATTGATAGAACAAAACCAAAAGTATCATAAGTGCTTAACGACACATACCTCAAAAATCTTAAATGAAATTGTTCACACCATGCAACACTTATATGAGATTTAGACAAACTACGAGTACCTAATATATAATTTACCCTACTTTTAATATATACAGGATCAAAGAATCTTCATCTACTTCAACATCCTGAGATTAATATATACTAATTGTTTAATTTGTACAGTATCTTGATCTAAAGATATGGAATCAAAAATGTAACATGGAACTAAATTTAAAACCTGAAAAAAAAATATGAGACAAAAAATGCATAAAAAACAATTATAAGATCAAGTTGAAACCTTACCAAAAGTCATAGAAGATAGAACCAAAAGTGCATTTTGGTCTTAAAAGTTATATTTATATTTTGTTTTCTTTCGGCCATTGAACGTTCCTTAATTTGGGCTGGATACATGAATAAATAATTTGGGCATTTTGGTCTTAAAAGATATGTAATTTCATTGATTCTCATTTCGTTCTGTATTATGATCCGGGTTTTAACTACTTGCAGATTGCATGTTGTTTTCGGAACAAAAAGCGTTTGATTCATATTTCTACTAGCCAAGTATATGTCAGAACTATAGGCAGCTTTCTCCCAGAAGACCAACGCCAGGTGTGGCTTTAATTGTTGAAGTCAAGTTGGTTGTAGAATTAGCATTTAGCACTCAAACTTTTTTTTTTCTTGAAGCCAAACCTAAGTTGATTTAAGGACTAAGGTTTTCTTGTTTGTATTTGTTCAAAGTTCTTTATTTCACATAGACACAGAGATGACGTTACTGGTTCTAGTTTATTGGAATTCGGAAATAAAAGAAGTATCAAGAAATAGAGGTCTTGCCTTTTTCTAGTACCATGAGATTATTAGGTTTAATTTAATTATATACTGAATTGGTAAGTTCCATGAGAGGAACTTATGGTTGAATCCGTTTTAATTTTCTTTACAATATATTTTATCTTGTATTATATGGCTCAATCCCTTTCTGATCGTCCTCCATTTTATAATTTATAAAACTTTATACTAAAATTTAATTAATTAACCATCTACTTTTAATTGTTTATTTTTTAATTACAAATTAAAAACAAAATTTGGGACGTGTGGTACCATTCATCACGAACGTGGAACCTAGGTCGATGTGCATGCTACTTTCTTTTTTGGGTCCAATCCGTACGCATGATATTGGAAGTTTATTTTTTTTTGGCCTAAACCTCACTTAGGTCCATAATGATTACCATCAATTTTATTTTGAACGGGCACGCCAAGCCCCTGTATCTTATATTATATGGCTCCACCCCTTTCTGGTCGTCCTCCATTTTATATTTTATAAAACTTTATACTAAAATTTAATTAATTAACCATCTACTTTTAATTGTTTATTTTTTTAATTACAAATTAAAAACAAAATTTGGGACGTGTGGTACCATTCATCACGAACGTGGAACCTAGGTCGATGTGCATGCTACTTTCTTTTTTGGGTCCAATCCGTACGCATGATATTGGAAGTTTATTTTTTTTTTGCCTAAACCTCACTTAGGTCCATAATGATTACTATCAATTTTATTTTGAACGGACACGCCAAGCCCCTAGTATAGATATATATGATGATGAATCATGATATATATGTAGCATAGTGATCATTCTTTCTTTGCAAACCGATTAGCAGAACCCAAACTATACCATGCTTAAAGAAGATACCTCTCCAATTATTCTTGGTCCTGTTCAAAAACAGAGATGGAACTACGTCTTTTGACTGAAAGGATACTATGCGGTGATTAGCTGAATATTTTGGTTATGATATTCACAATCATAGATTTTGTTTGGTTCTTAAACTTACTCTTCAGTAATAACTTAACAAATAGCATGACCAAAGGTTTCGAGGTCACCATTGTGAGACCTTTTAACTGGGTTGGACCCTGAATAGACTTCATTGTAGATGACCCACCACACGGCGTTCATCGCGGAGTTTTCGCTAGCTTCGCTAGAGTAATTAACTCCACCCACTTAGTCTTATAGATCTTTTTTTTTTTTTTTTGCATTGCTGTTTTCTTAAAGCTACTTATTCCAGAATCTCTTGTGTGATGAGCCGCTCCAAATTGTTGATGGTGGAAAACCATGGAGAACCTTTCTCTATATCAATGATGCAATTGATGCTATTCTGTTAATGATAGTAAGCTTCAAGCTATTAACTGCCATATATATAAATATATATATACATCATCATCCAAAAGCTTGAGCTGATATGCGTGTCATCATGTCACAGGAAAACCCCAAGAGAGCAAATGGGCAAATCTTCAATGTCGGACACCCATTGAATGAACTTTTTGTGAAGCAACTAGCTGAGCTTATGATAAAGGTAGCCCCGAGATAGTGTAGCATCTTTTTAAAATTAGTTCATACGTAATACGTTGGCTTTCGCTTTCCATTGCTCATTTAAATTGTGTTCATCAACATTCAGGCTTATTCAGAAAAAAAAAAAAAATCGTAAACGAACACGCTTATTATGATTATAATCGGAACAGATTATAATCAGAGCGCTGGGCCCAGTTCGTTTGCGTTTTGATTATAATCGTAATAAGCGTGTTCGTTTACGTTTTTTTTCTGATCAAATTATAATCATGATTTTTTTTATAATCAAACACATTTAATTACACTTATACCTTTATACATATACCTATAATTACCTATACTTTAAAACAATCAATCACCCATCACAAGGGCAAAATAGTCATTTACCTCAATATTAGGCTAAATTGTTAATTTGTTAAAATAATTTGGGACTAAAACTAATATTTTAGCCATACTTTCTTGTTCTCTCTCCCTCTCGTCTCTCTCCCGTCGCCTCTCTCTCTCTCTTCCTCCGTCGTCCGCCGTCCGATTCTCGATCGACCACCGTTCTATCTCTCCCAACTGATCTATCTCCAATCATGTCATTGATAATTGTGTGATCTGATGGAAGAATCGGTGATGGAGTGGTATGGCAAATGGGTGAAAAGAGCGAGAGATGGGGGAGAAGGAGTGGTATGGGGGAGAAGGAGTGGTATGACAAATGGGTGAAATGAATTGCAGAGAAATGATTGAATCCATTAATTAATTTAATTGAATCCATTAATTTGAATTAGTGATAATGATTGAATGAATTACAGAGAAAGCGAAGATGAGGGAGAATGAGTGGTATGACAAATGGGTGAAAAGAGAGAGAGAGAGAGAGAGAGAGAGAGAGATTTATGCCAAATTGAAAAAAAAATTTCGGGTCCGCTTGCGTGCCTCCATTCTCTCTCATCTGCTGCGAAACGGTGCGCCATTTTCATCGCTGGTCCACCAAATGTCGGGCACAAATTGTACATTTTAGTCCTTTTGGTGCACCATTACATAGGCCAAAATTCATTCGGTGCACCAAATCAAATAATCACCCCCCACTTGCACATGAAAATAATCAAGTTTTTACGCTTTTCAAGGGAAATAGTAACATATTTTGATTTTTTTTTCAACCAACAATCATATCCAAACACATTTTGATTATAATAAAATCACACCTTACTTTTTCCAACTTTTTCTTCCATTTATACCCCTATACAATTTATCAATTTCCTTAATTTTTATCCACCTACCACAATCATTACATACCCATTTTAATAATTTCACACCAAATAATCAACAATCATCCAAACACCACTACAAAAATAATAAACTTTGATTATAATCACACTACGATTATAATCAAAACAAATTTTATAAAAAACGCAAACGAACTAACCAGTGGCGCAAATTTTTATGTTTTTTGTAATTACTTATTTTCAATGATGTCAAATTACCTACACATTTATTGTACTTGATAAAATTATCAATTATGTATGCTTTTTCTTTATTTTGTTCTGTTTCTGCCTTCGTTTGGGCTGGATACGGGAAGAAAAAATTTGACAAAAGTTTTTCGGCCAAAATTCTTATTTTAAAAAACCAAATGTTATTTCTTTAGAAACTTCATATTTAAATTCATCACACCCCATTAATAATATTATAATATTCAAATAATACTCTCTCCGGTTCTATATATCTAATGATTTTGAGAACTTTTTTTGTTCCAAAATATATGATGTTTTACAAATTCAAGAGAACATTAATTAATTTTTTACCATTCTATCCCTATTATATATAGTAGAGTCATAAATGAATAAACATTTCCCAAGTAATTTAATAGGAATAGTTTAATCTTTTTATCTATTTTCCTTCATTCTAGGTGAATTAATCCTTAATTTGTGTGCATGTACCTTAAACCAGATATATAGAACCGGAGAGAGTAAGTATTTTACCCTCAATTTTTACAATCAATTTACTATCAATGAAGTTGTTTATCTAACTTATCCAACCTTATCATATTCCATTTCACTCCGTTAATAACCATATCGCTCCAATCTTATCCCAATCTCTTTAAACATCCTATCAAACCCTTACCCATTCACATATTATAAACCTTAAATAGGATGAGATTTTCATTGACCAAGAAAAAAAAAATGAAAGGATGAGATTTTCTCTCCCTTTAATTGATTGTAGTTTGTGGGACACAGTCATGAAGCTAAGGATAAAATCATTAATCAAGAAGAAGATTGTTTTTCCTACAACAAATGAATTCTACACTCCAAAATCAGGTCAGACCAAAACAAAAAGAACTTTAATTAATAATTAATTAACCCCAAATGGATTGTGTCGTTTAATTTGATTAATTAATCATTGTTGGTATACGGAATCAAAGAATCTTCAGAGCTACTTCAGCATACTGAAATTAATATATACTGACTGTACGTTTGTTCTATGGACTTGCTCTACATATATAAATTGTGACAAGTTAGAACCCTAGTGTTTGTAAGTTGTAACCATATATGTTCTTTAGAACCTTCCTAGAATCGCCTTCAAAAGCATACTTCCAACAAGAAGGACGTCTTCTTCTTCATTCAACCAATAAAGAAACATCAAACATCTGGGTCACGCTGATATATATAAATTGAGGATTGTAGCTATGCATGAATGCAATAAGTGCCGCTTACAAGTTCTTCCAAATGGTACAAACCCATTACATGTAGTATATATATATATATATAATTGATCTCATATCTTTTTCCTTTGTTCTCATTTTACTTATTCAAAGAGTCTGAAAGGTGCCAAGTCATATTCAGAAAGAACAAAAACCGGCAAATGAATTTAATAATATGAATGATATGTAAGTTCCAATCTGTTTTAAAAAGGGCCAATTATTATTTATATATACCACCAAACGTATCACTACCATTTTCACATATATAGCTTTGTCTGTCACTAAAAGCTTCTTGACCTTCTTGGCCTATCATGGGGTTTGCTAAAGTTTTGGGTGTCACTCTTTTTCTGTTTATTGAATACACTCTTGTTCATGGAGGCACCCCAAAGGTGAGAGATGCATGATACATTTTGTTTATGTGAGAGTGCATGTATTCCTTTTTAATTTTTCAGCCAACAATTAAGTTTGCTCATTAAAACTCATTTTATTTTTTAAAAAATTATCCTATCTGTATTAAAAAGTTTGCTTTTTATATCAACTCCATGAATGGAACTTTGAATTCTTTAAATATTGCATAATGTCATTTTAGTATATGATTAAAACCCTGTTTTGGTCCCTCATATTAGTGTTTTCTCAATTTAGTCCCTCATAATTTTTTTTCTCTATTTAGTCCCTCACAAAATATTTTGTTATCGATGTCATTTCCTCAATCTAAAATTTAACTAAATTTGTGAAATATTATCGATAATTGAAGACATAATATCCTTAGTTTACCTGGGAGACTAATTTACTTTGGTATTTGCTGTGATGCAGCACTATATAGTTTACATGGGAGAGCACTCACATCCCAACTCAGAATCAGTGATCAGAGCAAACCATGAGATGCTTGCTTCAGTCATTGGAAGGCATGAATGACACTTATATTATTAGTTTACCACAAATTCCTAGTTTGATTGTAAATGCTAGAGTTCTTTTAAAGCTTGACATTAGTATTTGAATCCTTTTCAGTATGGATGAAGCAAATGCAGCAGCAGTTCATCATTACAGTAAAAGCTTTCGCGGCTTCTCTGCCATGCTCACGCCTGAGAAAGCTGATAAACTTTCTGGTATATAATTTTGTTATGATATCTTTCACAACTTTCAGTGTTTGTTATACATTACAAAAATACACCCACACAAATATAATCTCTATCTGTCATTCACATTCACTAACTATTTATCTTCTTTGATGTTTTGGTTTGTGTTTCAGAACATGATTCAGTGGTGTCAGTGTTTGAGAGCAAAGTCAGTCGTCTCCATACAACACGTTCATGGCATTTTCTTGGGTTAGACTCTGTCTATATTAATGGCAATTATCTGCCAGTGAACTGCACATCCAATGTCATTGTTGGTGTTGTTGACTCTGGTAATTACTTCTGTTTGCCGAAAAAGTAGATAAGCAAACAAAGTCAATCATGAAGTGAATCAGTGATATATTAACTCTTTTTAGTGGAACTTACCTCAAACAAGCATGTGTATAAGAGTAAACATATAATCTAGTCCTTGAAAGATACACGAGTTAACAACTTATTGCTTAAAAGTTTAGTTTACACTCTTTAATCCTTGAAAGTCATTGAATTAATACATTTTAATTTTTTTGTCTCTACAAGTTAGTCTCTATGAAATAGGCTTTAGGGACTAAACTGTATTGCTTCCTTGACTTTCAAAGACTAAAGTATATAATCTAAGCTTTCAGAGATTCAGTTGTCAACTCGTGTATCTTTCTGGGACCATGTTGTATGTTTATTCTATATGTACATCTTCATGATCTTCTTAAGAATATCTCCTCCTTAATACGTTTTCCCCCCTCTAATATTTCATATGTATATCTTCAGGGGTTTGGCCTGAATCAAAAAGCTTCAGAGATGAAGGATTAGGCCCTGTGCCCCTAAAATTCAAGGGAGAGTGTGTCACCGGTGAGAACTTTACACAAGCAAACTGCAACAAGTAAGGACTATTTTTCAAGCTTCATAACTATGGTCTAGATTCTAGAAGTACATATCATAAGAACTTGAATCTCACTCATACAATACATACTAAAGAAATAAATCAAATAACACAGAATTA
This sequence comes from Chamaecrista fasciculata, assembly GCA_003254925.1. Lineage (NCBI taxonomy): Eukaryota > Viridiplantae > Streptophyta > Magnoliopsida > Fabales > Fabaceae > Chamaecrista > Chamaecrista fasciculata. The sequence goes on along the minus strand of QANZ01036639.1, from coordinate 18,205 downwards.
TCATTTCTGGAAGCTTATCACATACTCAATTCTGCAGTTCTATTTGAAAGATTTCACTGTAGACCTGGGTCCTCTGATAGAATGTTTTTTACGAGACTTTTGTCCTGTGACCTCAAAACATCTCATCTCATCTGATATATTACAGGAAAAAAAAAGTCTTCCTAGGATTTTTTAGGAATAAAATATCTCTAAAATGTCCTTCAAGTCATTAATTCAACAATTCTGGACTATTGATTCTGCAGAAAAATAATTGGTGCCCGGTTCTATTCGAAAGGTTTCACAGTAGACATGGGTCCTCTGGAATCTTTTAATGAGACTTTTGTTCGGTCACCTCGAGATAGTGATGGACATGGAAGCCACACTGCCTCCACAATTGCAGGATCCATTGTCACTGATGTCAGCCTTTTCGGTATGGCTAGAGGAACTGCTAGAGGAGGAGCTCCCGGAGCCAGACTTGCCATCTACAAGGCCTGCTGGTTTGGTATATGCAGTGATGCTGATCTTCTTGCTGCCATGGATGATGCCATTCATGATGGTGTTGACATTTTATCTCTTTCACTTGGGCCTGAGCCTCCCCAGCCAATTTATTTCCAGGATCCAATCTCTATAGGAGCATTCCATGCATTCCAAAAGGGAATTCTTGTTTCTGCTTCAGCAGGAAATTCAGTTTTTCCAGGAACTGCATGCAATGTTGCTCCTTGGATCCTAACTGTTGCTGCAAGCTCAATAGACAGGGAATTCAATTCAAATATCTACCTCGGAAACTTAAAAGTTTTGAAGGTAATGTCATAAACACAACTTCTTTAGACCCAAAATTGTTTATGTGTATATATATATGTATATATCATCAACAAGTGAATCATATAACATAGTAATTTGCTGTCAGGGTTTCTCCTTGAATCCAATTAAAATGAAGCGGTCATATGGTTTAATAGATGGGAGGGCTGCAGCAGCCCCTGGTGTTCCTGCAAGAAATGCAAGGTATCTCCAACATTAGATAGCAATAGAAAAAATTGATGTCACAGAGGTTTCACATTCTCCAACATCTTTTCTATTTCCTGTTTTAAGTAAGACTAAACACCATATATATACAAAACTACTGTCCTCATGTTCCATATAATTAAACCTTAGAACAGATGTTAGTGTATGTCTAGATTTACACTCCACTTCTTGTCAGTTGTATCGCTTGTTTTAATTTCTCTTTTTCTTTTTACCAGCTTCTGCAAAAAGAACACTCTAGATCCTGCCTTAATAAAGGGAAAAATTGTGGTCTGCACAATCGAGGATTTCTTGGATAACCGACCAGAAAAGGCTGAAATTATAAAGCAAGGTGGGGGAGTTGGAATGATACTTATTGATCACAATGCTAAAGAAATTGGCTTTCAGTATGTCATCCCAAGCACTGTTATTGGAGAGGGAGCTGTACAAGAGCTGCAAGCATATATGAGGACAGAAAAGTGAGTTTTTTGTTTTAAGTACAAAATCTCCATAATGGAAGTTATAACATTGTTGCTGATATTTTTAATGTGTCAGGAATCCAATTGCTAGAATCTATCCAACATTAACTGTTGTGGATACTAAACCAGCACCAAGAGTGGCAGCGTTTTCTTCTATGGGTCCAAATATAATTACTCCAGATATTATTAAGGCAAGTCTGCTCAATTGTCTAAATTAAATCCTTTCATTCATGCAGTACAGATGTTCCTACTTCCTAATTGAATCTTACATTGGCATAGAAGAACAAAACAGAAGAGTATTTCTAGTGACAGTTGTGAAAAAGCCAAAAGCAACACAAAGAAACATAACTTACTCTGCAAACTATTGGTATTTCTTTGGTTTTTTACTATGATGTTACTGATGGGTGCATGACTATCATAATTAATAAAAGGAAAGTGATAAATCCTGAGATTTATCAAGAGGACTCTTTAGATGAAAGCTTGTAAAATAACAAAGACTCAAGACCACAAAGAAACGGAAGCACCATATGGATCCCAACGATCAAGTTAATCAGAAATAAGGAATAAAAATAAGTAAATAACGAATAGAGGAGTCTTAATAGAGAACCTATAAGCCTTTATATAAGAAGGCTTAGGTAGTTATTGAAATTTAGAGAGGTAGTTATAGATTGCTCAGTGAGTTGTTACTTGTTAGTGAATCTTGACCAAATCTACCTCATGTGAAGTGGTTGTTGAGATATGGCCAAATCATAGCTTATCAGAAAGAAATAGTATTAATGCCGCAATGATTACACTAAAGAAGTAATTATCCTAAAAATTTTATTCTTATCCAACTATATTGCAGCCTGACATCACGGGACCCGGAGTGAATATTCTGGCAGCATGGTCTCCTCTCTCAACTGATAACACAGTTAAACATGAACCTGTTGACTATAACATTATTTCCGGAACATCAATGTCTTGCCCCCACATCACTGCAGTAGCAGCAAACATAAAGTCTCTCCAACCTTCCTGGGGACCAGCAGCCATAATGTCTGCAATAATTACAACAGGTAAGCTGTTTATACTAATACAAGTGTCTGACAAAGACAATCACATTTAACCTTAAAACTAATGTTTGTAATTTTCCTGAAGTAATGTGCCTTTGTTCTGATGTTACAGCAACTACCACAGACAATATACATGGTCTAATAGGAAGAGATCCAAATGGAACTCAAACCACTCCATTTGACTATGGATCTGGACATATTAACCCACTTGCTGCACTAAATCCCGGGCTAGTTTATGATTTTAATACCCGAGATGTTCTCAATTTTCTCTGCAGCAGTACTAATGCAAGTCCAGCACAACTAAAGAACCTAACTGGTGAACTAATTGTCTGTAAGAAAAATCCAAAAGCATCCTACAACTTCAATTATCCTTCAATTGGCGTGTCCAATTTAAATGGAAGTTTATCGGTTTATCGTACGGTTACTTACTATGGTGAGGAACCGACGGTATATGTCGCGAGTGTTGAGGATCCAGCTGGTGTGAAAGTTACAGTTACACCTGCAGAACTCAAGTTTTGGAAGACAGGTGAAAAGATAACTTTCAGGATTGATTTTGTGCCTTTCAAAACCAGCAATGGCAATTTTGTGCTTGGGGCCTTGATCTGGAAAAATGGCATACATAGGGTGAGAAGTCCTATTGGTGTTAATGTTCTATCTATTTAGCAACAAGGGATTTTTGGCCTGTAAAAGGGGTTTACATCTTGAGCAAATGCATTTCTTTAGATGCATTTTGCAATTTAATTTCGATGGAGTTACAATAATTTTCATCTTGAATATAATTATTATCATGTGGAATCTCATGCAACTGGTTCTTTATGAGATATAATCAAATCACACACCAACAATATTATCTGATTCAACGGCAGACATATCAAACATTTTACACTACCATTTTATTTGTGGCACATTCATGGCCAAAAGATTTTCTCTTATTTAATTTATGTATTTGATTGTTTCTGTTTAGTGGCACAGCTTGTATCAATAGAAAAAAAAAAAAGCTTATTTTGCGCCACTAGCATGATGTTTTTTTAATATTGTCGTTCAATACAAAACCGAGAGAACACAATCTCTATTAAGCATCACAATATCAGAGAAAATGGAACATAATGCAAAGAGAAAGTTGGGTTTTTGTTTTTTATTATTATGAAATGAATATCTTTTGGTTCTGTTCAGTAATTTTACAACAACTTAAATTGATGTATGCACGTATTGTTTGGAATAAGGATGAAAATGAATTATATACTTAAGAGACATTTATAACATATACCTGAATATCACCATCCGTCATCACATCACTAATTGAACCAGTGTCAGCAACGAAATTGACAGAGACTCCTTGGAATTAGCTCACAAATTTTGCGAAACTATCAACCCTTTTGTCAGAGTTTTACAAAATGATTTCTTCTTAGTATATTTGGTACGAGGTAGAGAGAAAAAGTGTAAGTCCAGTACGCTCTAAAAGAGTTTGATCGAACACATGTCGTGCAATGCTAGTAGAATCATGCTCCAACCTCCACAATCTACATAAAAAGGCTCTGAAAAAGATTATTTCTTCCAATTTTGAGTAATAGTTTCTGTTGATATCTCCATCAGTGACTCTTTTTTAAGGGATAAATTATACTTGGTACCCTGTGGTTTGAAGTCATTTCGCTTTGGTACTCTGTTGTTTAAAACGTGACATTTTGGTACCCTGAGGTATGTACCCTTAACACTTTGGTACCCTAGACAATTTTTTCGCTAGATTTGGACGGAATTTCTCACGTACATCGCACGTGCATCTCACGTGCCTCACTAAAACTCGATTTTCTCTAACTTTTGATCAAAATAAAGATTAAACACAATCTAGATTTCGAAAAATGTCTCTAAAATCCGAGAAATTTGAATGGTGTTTTTCAAAATCCATATTGTGTTTGATCTTTGTTTTCGTCAAAAGTTAAAGAAAATTCAGTTGTAGTATGGCATGTCGCATGTCAGATGCACGTCTGAAATTCCGTCTAAATCTAACGAAAAAATTATTTAGGGTACCAAAGTGTTAACGGTACATACCTTAGGGTGCCAAAGTGTCACGTTTTAAACCACAAGATACCAAAGTGAAATATGGTCGTAAGACCCAAATAATACAATATTTTAATATCTTTTGTAGTCTCACTCCCTTTTATAACGATTCTTTTTTTTTTGGCCAACTTATAACGATTCAATTTAATTTGTTTCTCTCCATCATGCTTCATAAATTTTTTTAATAATTTATGGTGAAATGTAGAAGACTTTCTTTAATTTTAGTCATTTTGTAAAAAAATTCTATAAATTTTAAAAAGTGACAAAAACTCCGTAAAACTCTTGATTTTGTGAAAAAAATCACTTATATTAAATTTTTTCACCCAAAAAGTTTAATTTTTTTTATATATAATTTTATGATTGGCGTTACATTTTAAGTTGATTCAAAATTAAACTAAACTAATGCTATAAACTTATAGTTGATAGTAATAAAAGAAATTTAACTTTTTTTAGGGAAAATTTTGATAAAATAGATTATTTTTGTACAAAATAAAAAATTTAAAAAATATTTCGTCACTTTTGAAGTTTAAGAAGTTTTTACACTGTGACTAATCCAAATGAGTTTTATGCAATTTAACTACAATTTATTTGTTTTAGCAGCAAATGCAAAGTCTGTTGACTTTTTCAAAATTAAAAAGGATAAAATCAAAATCTTGTATGAAATTAAAGCAAATATATATTCAGCTATGGAACATGGACACTGACACGGACACGGACACAGCGACACGCTAATCTCTCAAAATTACACGATATGACATGACATATATTAATATATATAAATAATTAAATATTCATAAATTTTAATGAAAATTTTAAAAATAACAATGTTTATTTATAATATATGTCATATGTATTATTATTTTCTATTGTTTGTCATGTTAAAGTCACAAAAAATTAATTTTATATTCCCAAATTTATGATATGTGTCGTGTGGGTGTCGTATGGGTGTTGGACACTGACACATATTCAATACGAGGACACGCCCTCCAAAGAAAGTGTCCATGCTGATAGATAATTTAGGGTGTGTTTGGGAAACAATTATCTTTTCATTACAAATTCATTATCCCCATTTTCATTACATAACTTAAGCTACAGTGCAATATGGGTGTTTGTTTCCCAATTATAAAGTCATTACAAAAATATCATTTCATTACAACATCATTTCATTACATTTTTCATACTCAATTACTAACATACCCATACTCAAATACCTATAATTACCTATACTATAATACAAATATAAAAAAACTATTTAGCAAAATAGTAATTTTCAATACCCTCATTTATTACACTTACAACTTTCTCTCTCCACTCATCATTTCTTCTTATTTTTTTTTCTTTTTTTCTTACTCACCCCCTCTCTCCCTCATTTATTACCTATACTATAATAAAAATATAAAAAAAATTCAAAAACAACAAAAGGAAAAAATATATAATTCAATCCCCAAAAATTTACAGTTTGGTCCCTCATCTAGTATATGTATGAAACAATTTTAAATTTTTATGTCAGCTCTTCCACTATTCGAGATACATGCAAGATAATAAAGAAATTAATTATCCTTATTGACAACAAATATCTTAAGTAACAGTTAATTATTAAAAAATGAAAATTTAATCTTTAGTGTAATTTAACATGTCAGTAGTAGACATGAAAGATGGAAAATAAATTAATTTTATATGATTCTCGATAAGGTAAAGGCAAAGTAGTCCAACTTGAAAATTGAAATCTTATCTTATTTTTATAAAAGAAGGAATAGAAGAATTATTGTCATTTTCCTCTTGGAATAATAAGGTTTAATGATTTATGTATGAAAGACACTTTTTAAGGGTTAGCATATGATATCATAGTATGGGAACCTCAACCAATTGAGACTTTAGAATGTGTTTGCTTGTTTGCTCCACTTGTAACTCCCTCTGTTAGATTCCTCATTATAGCATTCCCAACTTTATTTTCTTTTGTATCAATTGGCAAAGAGATATTATTAAAAGCAATTTAACACTAAAATTACTTGCTTTACAAGAAAAAAGTTATTCACTTCATTTTAGTCCTATAAACATAAAATAATTGCAAGAAGCCCCAATCTAAAAAGTTATTAATTTTACCTTGAAAAAATGAAGGAAAAAAAAAAGTTATTCCCTTTCTATCTTATGTTGTCTTTGTTTATTATTATAATTTTTTTCTGAGAGCATCTGAAGTATGCTTATTAGGGCATTTCATTGATATTTGAAATTTGATATTCCATATTCAAGAAACCACAGTGAGAAACCAAGTGAGCGATGGTGATAATCTATTGCCATAGGCGTCTTTTTCCAAAACCAAAATCTATCAGATTCATTCTCTAATCTCTGCCCTTTGTCTCTGTCCAAAGGACTCGTTTATTAACTTTACTCAAACGTACTGCTAACTCATAAGTGTCTTTCTCTCTTTACATTGTGCTTTCTTTCATTCTCTTCTCTTCTTTATATTTTTATTATTTTCTTTCTTTTTTCCTTTTACAGTCCTTCGCATTTTTTGATTTTAGCTTCTTGGGGATTTGACCGTTAACGAGGAAGTTAGGTCCTCGATCTTCTCTACAAGTCCCATCACTTGTAGGGTTTTGCTCTAGAGCCCAAAAGATAGGGGTTTGTCTTTTTCACTTTCTAATTGCATTTGTTTTTTTTCCCCCAAAAATCTCACAAAAAAGGAAAGGGAAAATTCAGGGTTTGTTCATCAATTCAGAGTGATTTGGTCTAGTTCAGTAGATTCCTGAATCACCACACCACATCAATTTAGGGTTTTTTTTCTAAGGCTTTTTTTTTTCTACCCTCTTTCCCCCCAAGGGAAATTTGCTAAACCGTGAGTCGACTTGCCATTTCTTAGGGTTTTACTGACGCCGGTTTTCACAGTGGTTTGGGGGGTTTACGTTACGGTCGGCATTTTGCGTAAGCGTCTCGTAGGTTTTGAGCCCAGAGGGTGAAGCCAAGAAAAGAAAAGGAATTGAGTTTGCAAGGAAAAAAAAAAGAGGGAAAAGGGCTTTTCTGGGTTCAAAATAAGAGGCTTTTGAAGATGATTGCAGAAAAACCTAGTTGGGTTAGGCATGAGGGTATGCAAATTTTCTCCATAGATGTTCAACCTGGTGGACTCCGGTTCGCCACTGGCGGTGGCGACCACAAGGTATGTCCTTTTCCTCTTGTCCTTACTTATTCGTTAGATACTAGAGATTCAGTTTAGGTATTATTTTGAATCTTTTGGGTGTGCCATTACTGGCGTCTCCACTTATTTTAATGGCTGAATGGAGTATTTCTGTACCGTCTTATTTTTCCTCATATTATTGCATAAGTAATAGAGGAAGAGTTCCATTTAGAAATCCAGATATTTTGCTAGAGTTGGTAGGGTCTTTACCATTTATTTATTTTTTGGCGGGAATTGGTGAAAGAACACCATACATGTTTGATAGGTGTTATTGTACAAGTCTGGGAGTCTTGGTTGATTTTGCAGTTGCTCTGACTCTGATGTTCTCGCTTCTTGAAGGAAGTGGTTTATCAAACTTCTTGGTTCTTTTCTGTTTCTAGACTCATTGCTCTTTAGGAAGAAGCCTAAATAGATATTGTATAATACTGGCTTAATTTGTTATATGAAAGTTGTGTATTGTTAAGCTATCATGATTGATTGAGAAATTTTAAAAATGGTGTCTGAGAATAGCATGTATTATAGTCCGTGCTGATGGTATTAAAAGTGATGAAGTTCCCTGTTCCTCAATGTGGTCTGATCTATGAATTTGCTTATGTCACATGACTCTTTTCCCCTGCTTTGTAAGGCTTCTTTTCTTTGCTTATATGATCTGCTTCTCTATGGTTTATTTCTTAAAGAAGCACTCTTTAAATTGTCTTTTGATTGAAAGTATTGAATAGAATGAGCTTTTCATCACATTTGAATTCTGTTGTGCTTCATATCTGAAGGTCTCACCATTCTATAATCTTGTTCATCTATTCCATTTTGTGTCTTTTTCTATTCCAGCTATAGATATTTATGCTGTTGCTTTGCTACATGTTTCTTTTAATCTGTTTATTAATTTATGAGAAAGATGTGATTTATCTATTTAATTTCTGAATGCATTGCATTCTAGGATATCTGAACAATTGCTATGACTATGCCTACAAATTGCAATACCACTATTGCTTAGTTTTTTATAGTGCCTGCGCTATCATATTATACAAGGAGGAAATAGATAAATAATTTAATGTTAAGTATCATAGTTATGTTCCCTTGGTGACTTATGATGAATTACTTTTCATTCCGGAAAAAAAAAAGTAGAGAATATAACTTGAGCCACTTTTGCTTCATTCTTTTTCTTAATTTGTTTTCAATACTTTCCTCACTACACTCTTACACTTTCTCACTGTGAATGAGAAGGCTAGCTGCATTTCATTTCAGAGGAGGAATGATGATTTAATATACTATATTTAATATTATTGATCTACTTTGATATTTTTCTTTGTTACAATTACAATATATTTTTTCTATATAATTGGGTAAAACCATCCTTACACTGCTCCTTATCAACTCTATTTCATGTAGGTTCGAATATGGAACATGAAATCTGTTAGTAGGGATATAACAAATGATGAGTCATCTCAGAGGCTTCTTGCTACCCTGCGTGATCATTTTGGGTCAGTCAACTGTGTCAGATGGGCTAAGCATGGAAGGTATGTTGCATCAGGGTCTGACGATCAGGTGATATTAGTTCATGAGAGAAAGCCTGGTTCTGGAACAACTGAGTTTGGCAGTGGAGAGCCGCCAGATATTGAAAACTGGAAAGTCGCATTGACCTTGAGAGGGCATACTGCAGACGTGGTAATGCAATTGCTTCTACCATTTTAACCTGTCTTTTTCCAAAAGTCTTTCAACTGATTATTTTCAAGTTCACATTTTCTCTTGGGAAATAAAAGAACCAAATGTCATCTAAAATGTGCTTCTTGCCTTATTCATGCTTATCTATGTGCTTTTTATCTTCTGAATGAGCATCATTAACTTGGGGTCTATTTATCCATGCTTAAAGTAGGTGGATCTTAATTGGTCTCCCGATGACTCGACATTGGCTAGTGGGAGTTTGGACAACACTATCCATATTTGGAATATGAGCAATGGCATCTGCACGGCTGTTCTCAGGGGCCACTCTAGCCTGGTTAAAGGAGTTACTTGGGACCCCATTGGATCTTTCATAGCTAGTCAATCAGATGATAAAACTGTCATTATTTGGCGAACTAGTGATTGGAGTCTTGCTCACAGGACAGATGGTCACTGGGCAAAATCAGTAAGTTTCTTATTTTAAAATCTATTTGGATCCAATGAAAGAATCTTTTTCCTAATTGTAGTGTGTTTCTTTCAGCTTGGATCTACCTTTTTCAGGCGGCTTGGATGGTCTCCCTGTGGTCATTTTATCACTACTACTCATGGTTTTCAGAAGCCAAGGCATTCTGCTCCTGTGCTAGAGAGAGGGGAATGGTCTGCAACATTTGACTTCTTAGGACACAATGCTCCAGTCATTGTAGTGAAGTTTAACCATTCAATGTTTCGAAGGAATTCTTCTAATGCTCAGGAAGTGAAGGCTGTACCTGTTGGGTGGAGCAATGGTGCTTCCAAGACTGGAAGCAAAGAACCACAGCCTTACAATGTCATTGCCATTGGAAGTCAGGATCGGACTATTACAGTTTGGACTACCGCAAGTCCTCGGCCTCTCTTTGTGGCTAAGCATTTTTTCACTCAAAGTGTTGTGGATTTATCCTGGTATGTTCTTAATCCCCAGTTGTGTTTTATATGCCCTTTATCTTGACTTTGTAATTCATTTGAGTTGCTCTTCTAATATTGTTGTTATAATTTGGTACCAATTCTGTTACAGTTTCAGTTTTGTGGTTATTCTGTTAGGTGGTTATTTTCTGTTATGTTTTACATTTGCTGCTTAATATAGCTTATGTAATTTTTTCTGTTAGTTAGTTAGTTAGTTGAAGTTGTTGCAAAGGTATGAGTTATAAATACCTTGCATTATGCCCTCTAGGCATACACACAGATTGTATCTTTCAGTTTAAAGGTGGAATAAAAGTGCCTGAATTATTCCCCTCACTTTCTCTCCTCTCTTCTCTCTTCTTGCTCTCTCACCTCTCTTCCCTAAATTCTCTGTTTTTGTGTTCTTGCTGTCCAGTCCAAGAAACCTACGTTTTTTTCTTTTGTGTCCAAGAACTCTACAATTTTCTATGATTTTTGAGCTCCTTTTGAAACAGGAGCCCTGATGGGTATTCACTTCTTGCCTGTTCCTTGGATGGATCTGTTGCTACATTTCATTTTGAGGATAAAGAACTTGGCCAGAGACTTAGTGATGATGAGCTGGATGAGTTGAAAAAAAATCGTTATGGTGATGTAAGGGGTCGTCAAGCAAACTTAGCAGAAAGTCCAGCACAGTTATTGCTTGAAGCAGCTTCAGCAAAGCAAGCACCTAACAAAAAAGTGGTTTCTGATGTTCAGCAAAACCAGACAGTGACTAAAACTTATGTTGATGAGGGTGTTACAATGAAAATTGCTGAGCCTCAAGGTGGTGATGGTAAGAAGAATGGAGGTCCTGTTGGTGATGGGTTAAATAAAGTTGCAACCTCTGGCCGAATTTCTAGTCCTGTCAAGCAAAGGGAATATAGACGTCCTGATGGCAGAAAAAGAATCATTCCTGAAGCAGTTGGAGTGCCTGTTCAGCAGGAAAACATATCTGGTGCAGTTCAGACTCAGTCACTCGATTTTCCTCTCATGTCATCTGATCACAGAAAGGGTAACAATGGAATTGTTTCTACTGATGATGGTATAAGGGCAAGTTATCCGGGAGGATTACTTGGCAGAAATTCCGATGTAAAAGAGCGTTCTGGGATTACTGCTAGGGCAACAATTTCTGAGAGCCTAGTGATTGAGAAGGTTCCATCTTCTGCTGGCAGAGATGGAGGCATTAACGTTGAACAGTTGGGTAATGTAATGAGTTCTTCTTTGGCTGCTTGTAGTGCTACTCTTTCTTTAAGGGTATTTGACAAGAAAGGCGGGGAAGATAATGCACCTATTTGTTTGGAAGCACGCCCAAGAGAGCATGCTGTAAATGACATTGTGGGAATGGGAAATCCATCTGTGATGAGAGAAACAGAAATTGCCTGCACAAGGGGATCCCAGACACTTTGGTCTGATAGGATACTGGGAAAAGTCTCTGTTTTAGCAGGAAATGCAAATTTCTGGGCTGTTGGGTGTGAAGATGGTTGTCTGCAGGTAAATGGTGTCCTTTGCTTTTATTTAAGTTAGTTTTTCTTTTAGCCAACTATTTCATTATCTTTTAGCCAACACATCCTTTAGTATTAAATATTGGTAACCTTAATTTTCAAGATATGCTTTTGAAAGTGACTGATCTGAATATTTCATCTCTGATGTGCGGCTGAATCATCTTAAAGATTTACACTAAGTGTGGGAGACGAGCAATGCCTACCATGATGATGGGATCTGCTGCAACATTTATAGACTGTGACGAGTGCTGGAAATTGTTGCTGGTTACAAGAAAAGGATCCCTTTATTTGTGGGATTTATTCAACCGAACATGTCTTCTGCAGGACACATTGGCTTCTCTTATTGCTCCCAGTCCCAACTCATCTAGTAAAGATGCAGGTACCATATACTACCATCACCACCAACATTTGTTATGAATGTTAGACATGGATGCAGACACAATATGGACTCTGCAATACGACAAAGTATCTGGTTGTATTTGATGAGTATTGAACATGGATACATACATACAGATCTGCATTGGAAGTGTTAATGCTTCATAGCTTTGTATTGAGGATTTTTTTTTTATTAATAATTGTTTTCCTATACGGGGATGAATTTTCTTGGTTTATGTCTATTTTTTATTCTGAAATTTTCTTTTTCCAGGCACAATTAAAGTCATATCTGCAAAGCTATCAAGATCTGGTTCTCCCCTTGTTGTTTTGGCCACTCGTCATGCTTTCCTGTTTGACATGGGTCTCAAGTGTTGGCTGAGGGTGGCAGATGACTGCTTCCCTGCATCAAATTTTGCCAGCTCTTGGAGTTTGGGCTCAATCCAAAGCGGTGAGCTGGCAGGTTTGCAAGTTGATGTTAAGAAATATCTAGCGCGGAAGCCAGGTTGGACCAGGTTGGTATTTATTAACATCTATTGTATATATGGCCTTAGTGGTAGGCTCTTCATTTGAAGAGACCTGGAGGATTTGGGTAGTGCATAGAACATTAGTCTTTGTCCAGTCTTTTTTGAATGTTTAGCAAATAGCATCCATATATCTGAAAATAGTAAATTTCTTATGGATGCTATTTGCTAAACATATATTGTTATGAGGAAATATATTAATTAAGTCAATGCCTCAAAGAACAATGACTGAATTTGAAAATAGCTACTACTAGTGTTTTACTTCATTTTCCTATGTTAGTTTAGGTGGCAACATACTTGTCCTTCTCCTTAAACCTCTCATCTCATGTTCTGAAATATGTTTTGATTTTATTTTTTATAGTACTCCTGCGGTTTAGAGGGAGTAAACTTAGTCTTCTTGCAAGTTGAGATCGTTAAGCACATGCTTCTTTATTGTCTTGTAAATTTGTTGATACAGAGTGACCGATGATGGAGTGCAGACACGTGCTCATTTGGAAGCTCAGTTGGCCTCTTCTTTGGCTTTAGGATCCCCCAATGAATATCGTCAATGCCTGTTGTCCTATGTTCGGTTTCTTGCAAGGTGATATTCCTTTCTCTTTATTAAATGCATTCTCCATTTTGGTTATCCCTTTAACCTGCATGAAAGTTGTTTATGCTTTTATATATACATTTGATTTCCGATAAAATGTGCTTTTAAAGGATTGCCATGGTGGTTTCTTCTACTCGCCATCCCCCTCTAGATATTGCTTCGTGTCTCCATTAATTGAAATGTTAGTTTACTAAGTTTTAATGTAAAACCCCTTAGTCTGTGTCATTAGTATTACAAAGAAAAATGGCACGAGAACTTCTCTTGAGATGGTTGGAACCTAACAACACCCCGTCAATGTTCTTTCAAATTTTAATTATTTATGTATCAGGAAGGATGCAATTTAAGTGCAGAAAATATTGGCTTATGTCATTACAAGTTAAAATACTTTTCCTGCATAATCTGTTGTCTTAGTGATCTTGGAATAGATTCTGACTAAAAGGGATATAATATGATTGCAGAGAAGCAGATGAGTCTCGTTTACGAGAAGTCTGTGAGAGTTTTCTTGGACCTCCAACTGGTATGGCTGAGGAAGCATCTCCAGATTCAAAAAACTTAGCGTGGGATCCTTTTGTGCTTGTAAGACTTTGCTTAACCTCTTAGATGATAAGTTCATGTGCTGTTCTGGATTCTACTTATGATTATTATTTTTTCTGTCAAAATATTCAATCTAGGAATGGTAAAACAGCTTCGCTGATTATTTTCCCTTAATAATAATAATAGTTTACAAATCGATTTATCTAAAAGCTCCAACAGTCTGATAATTGACGAAGTTGCTTTATTTACTATGATTTGATTATCTCAACCCATTTGGACCTATGCAGGGAATGAAGAAACACAAACTCCTAAGGGAAGATATTCTTCCATCTATGGCATCTAACAGGAAAGTCCAGAGGCTGCTCAATGAATTCATGGACCTTTTATCTGAATATGAGATTGCTGAACCTAATCAAGACCAAAGAAATTCCTTATTACCCAAGCCATCTTCTCCAGCAACAGATCAAATAGATTGTGTTTTACAAGCAACAGATCAAATGGACACTAATCCACCAGAAGTTCATCAAAAGGATTCTGTCACTGCTGCCATTGATCTCAATGACAATACCCAGATCACTAATGATCAAACCGAAATCAGTCCACCACACACCAATGAAGTTTGTCCAGATACCCCGATGGTTGATCAAGCCAAACTTGATCGACAAGCAAAAGAAGCTGATTCTTGACCTTGCATCTTACTTGTGGCAGTGCTGCCTGTACCTGACATTATGAACAGATCAACATTGGATGCTCTCAAAGCGTCACGGATGAATCTTTGAAGATTCAGTTTTCTTATCCGCATCGCTTCGTGGTTTTGAAATCTCTTTCACTTAATCAGGAAGTGGTAAATCTTGCAGTCTCTCCGAAGCTGATTTCACTAACAGAACACTTGTGTGGTAGCAAAAAGTAAACGTAGTCAAATCTGTAGTTTCTCATTTGAACTTGGAGCTTGATTAATGTACGATGTCAAGCAACGTGAAATTAGATTTTTCTTCTTACACTGATGTGATCTTACCTCTCACTGGATGCTGTAAATCCAATATATACTTATAATTCCGTTTGACGGCTGTGGATGTCAATTTCTGTAAAATATGTCTTATCTGATATTTTTGTTGACCTATTGATTTTAAGATTACCATTCGCTTACTTCTTTTTATATTTTAGAGAAAGGAGTCATCGGAATTATTGATAAAGAAGTAAGCCTTGTTAATTGTAGAATACTAAAGATTACTACTCCTTTTAATATCGTAATTTCTCAAATGGAAACCTTCACAGAATTGCTTTTTTAAGTTGACCCATTTATAGCACATAAAAAAGAAACCATACAGTTTTTTGAGACTAAAATATTGTGCTATGCATTTACCCATATACAGTTTCTTGTGAAGGAGTTGCTTGTAAGACATTGGATTGTCAGAATTTGTCATATTTACAGGGAAGGCAACAGAGTTGCTGATTGGTTTTCTAATGTGGCCACTGAATTTGGAGAGGTTGAAGATTTTTCATAGGTATTCCTACTGAGTGTAATGATATTTTACTTGGTGATTTTGTTTGGGTAAAGTACCCCAGGTCTGTGCTGGTGTAATTTTTTTGTCTTTGACCAAAATAAAATATATAGTGCTATGCATATACCCATATTTGACTTTAAATCAAGAGCCAAAGAGATGAAGGTATTCAAGATAAATGAATTCCGCTATATGGAGGTGTATTTGAAGCACATTGAGTCATTTAATGGGTTGGCAGCAATCAATTTTGTGAAAGTTCAGTGGTTCAATCTTCTCCATTGATGACTTCAAATTCTGAAGTATCACAATCAAGCCCCACCTCTACCTCCTATCTAACATGCACTGAAAGATTGAGGATAACAAGCAAAAGACAACACTCTCAACCTCATGCTTCTCTATTTTCACCGATTAATGTACTGAAACATCAATTCCTGCCCTACTACTATAAATGCCAATTTATTGAATGAATAATCAACAAATTTACTCTTCAACGCCTCCAAATAAATTATATCTCCTAACTTAATTAATGAATTAAGAATAAGAAGATTAATTAATTTTTGAATAATCAAAATATACAACTCGATCTCTAAAATATCATAATTGTCAACGATTCAATCCATGTGTTTGACATAAGGACCAAAATCATATAAATTTAATATAAATTCTGAGACCAAAAAGTACAAAGTCAATTTAAATTTAGAGAGTAATAAGGACCAAATTGTTGACAATTGCGATATTTTATAGACCAAGTTATCACAGGGACCAAATCATTAACAATTTCAATATTTCAGAAATCAATCCGTGTATTTTGATTTTTTAGGGACTAATTCGTTGATCCAATATAAATTTATAAACCAAATAGTAAGTTTCTCTAAAAGAAACAAAGGTGAATATTATAAATAACAAGTTACAATGTATTCTTTCATTAATATATTAAAGTTGTGGGGGGGTTTATCAGTTTATGTAATACATCTATTTTGATTTTTGTATCTTTTTTAGAGTAATATATTGATATCAAATCAATATATTTATTAAACTACTATGATAATAAATTAATTTGTAAAATTGTGGGCAAAAACATTTATTGATAATTAAACTCAGGTATTCTCTTCTATTGCCCTCTAATCTGAATTAAGGAACAAAAATAAAAATTATATAAAGCAAAAGATCATAGATAATTAAACTTCTAAATAAGGGGAAACCCTTGTATATAGAATAATTGTTTGTTTCAATTTATCCATTTCCTTTTCCATCCATTCAAATTAAACCAATTAATAAGCTCTCAATAATACTTTAACATATAATAAAATCAATCGATTGCAACTAATTAACCTAATTGATGCTGGTGGGTTCATGTTCTGCCTCTCCTATTTAAATCATCATTAATTTTCATGTTTCTTGGCTGAGTTATTAATTATTTAATCAAAATATTTTATTTTTTACTATCTCTCAATTTTAGTTCTTTCGTGGCAAAGGAAACTTGGTAGAATTTGAGGGAAGAGAATTAATTATAGAGCCCATGAATAACCATATATTGTGGTGTAAGGTTAATATCAAATTAATATTAATGCATAACCCAAATATAATTCAGGTAAAGTAAAAAAATATATACCAGTGTCCGTGCGTTACTATTACTTATATAGTTATATTTAATATTGGCGAAAGTGCGAATTTGGTCTTGTAACTTTGTTTTAGGTCCCAAATTAGTCTTATATCTTTTTTTGTCTTGAATTTAGTTTTGTATCTTTGCTCTAGGTCCCAAATCAGTTCTATATCTTCTTTTTTTGTCTTGAATTTGGTCCCATATAATTTAAAAACCTCCTATCGTTAGTCCTCCGTCCATTTTAAATTACAGTTTAGTCTTGAAAACTTCAAGTCCTTGACTATCAAAATGAAAGTGAAAGAGCATCCCTGAAGATTCTCAAACCTTACATTTTGGTCCCTAATCTATGAATTCATCGTGAAATGGAATAGAAGTGCAAAAACAACACAAATTAAAGCAAATGACAGAGGGACCAAAACTGAAAACGCGGAAAATTTAAAACTCTCCAAAAAAATGCCCCAAACTCGACGGAAAACGTATGGAAATCGCCGAGAAACTCAAGAACTCATCCAAAAACCTTAATCCTCACTGAAATCTCACTCAAATAATCGCCCTCAAATGCTTTAAGAAAGAATTTTCAAAAACCCAAAGGAGGGAAGTGATAGAAGAAAGTTTGGATTTTCGAAAATTCTTTCTTAAAGCATTTGAGTGAGATTTCAGTGAAGATTGAGGTTTTTTGATGAGTTCTTGAGTTTCTCGGCGATTTCCGTATGTTTCTCGGCGAGTTTTGGGCATTTTTCGATGGGTTTAAATTTTTTGCATTTTCAGTTTTGGTCCCTCTGTCATTTGCTTTAATTTGTGTTATTTTTGCATTTCTATTCCATTTCATGAAGAATTCATGGATTATGGACCAAAATTTAAGGTTTGAGAATCTTCAGGGATGCTCTTTCATTTTCATTTTGATAGTCAGGGACTAAAGTGAAAGGAACTTGATGTTTTCAGGACTAAAATGTAATTTAAAATGGACGGAGGACTAATGGTGGGAGGTTTTCAAAACATATGGAACCAAAACTGAGACAAGAAAAGATATAGGACTGATTTGGGACCTGGAGCAAAGATCCAAGACCAAATTCGAGACAAAAGATATAGGACTAATTTAGAATCTGGAGCAAAGGTACATGACCAAATTTGCACTTTAACCTTTATTATATAATATTTGAAGGAAGGTGTATTTTAATCTGTATTGCATAATAAAAAAAACAAAGATATAGTGGCAATTATAGACATACATGATGA
>QANZ01036636.1:0-17818 GCA_003254925.1 Chamaecrista fasciculata | reverse complement strand
GTTCATTTACGTTCCCACGTGAATGATCGACCAGGGACAGTTTTAGATTAATTATCTTATAATTAATCAAGGACGCTATCATAGTAAACACGCTAATAATATGATAACAACATAATTTATCTCTATAAATTAATCAAAAATACATATGTTCAAATAACACATAAATAAAATGATTGGCCCTAGGGCACAATCTCCATCAGCAAGAACTTTAGACCACTTCACAGTTAGAGTTAACGAAATTTCTTCGACTCAACAAACTCAGCAAACTCAGTTTCAATTCCCACAGGCTTAGTATGCTCCTCAGATACAATATGTTCAACCATCTCCTCCGAGCCTAGCCATGGTCGCTGCTTCCTGTCAAAACTGCAATTCACCGATGCACACTCTTCAAAACTGTCCCTTCACTAATTGTGAAGAGGTTTCAGCTATGTATCAACAATGACAAGGACAGTTTCAAAGAAGAGATCAACTTGCTCCAGCATATAATCAAGGTTGGCAGAATCATCATCGATTTAGATGGGAAGGTGGTAATCAAGGAGGAGCTTCTTCTTCTGACAATTATCAACAAAGGTCTACCTCCAATGCAATTGTTGCAACTGAGCAAAAGTCTGGTAACACCGACACCCAAAAAATACTCAAGGCCATCCAAGAGAATAATATGGCTTTGTCGAAGAATTTCTCCTCTCAATTTAGTGAAATAAAAGGAGACATGGGGAATTTAAGAAGAGACATGGGAAACATGTTTAATAACATCAACGCTCTCTTCCAGGAAATAGAGATGATAAAAACCAAGCACGAGAATTTGAGCGGATTTATCACTCAAGTTTCTAACTCCGTCAATAACCATCAAGCCCAGTCAAGTGGAGGCATGCCATCCAACACTGTCATAAACCCAAAAGCATTGAATGTCATCAATCTAAGGAGTGGGAAAGAACTCCCTGACCCACACCCCAAGCGGGTTGAGCAAGAGGCTCAAGTAATTGATGAACCTAAAGATGAGCCCGTGGAAGAGCGCATTCCAAGCTAAGAAGAGGTTGAACCAACTCAACCATCCTCATCACAATCGAAACCCTCTCAAACTGAAGCTGCACCGCCCCAACCTTGCGAGGATAAAGGTAAAGAGGTACGTGTTAAAGATCTTCCTTTTCCTTCTTCATATTTAAAAAGTAGAAAACAACATGATGAGAAGCAGGATAAGGAAATTCTAGATCTATTCAGTAAATTAGAAGTAAATGTTCCTCTACTAGATTTGATTCACAAAGTTCCTAAATATGCTAAGTTTCTTAAAGATTTGTGCACTAATAAGAGGAAAGTTAAGCCTAATGAGCGAATTTAGGTTAGTTCAAATGTCTCTGCACTTTTTAAACCTCAACTACCAATTAAATGTCAAGACCCTGGATCATTGACCATTCCATGCACAATAGGAAGAATAACTGTAAATGGTGCTTAGCTAGATTTAGGGGCTGGAATAAATGTTATGCCGAAAGCTGTCTACGAGTCCTTAGGAATGAATTCTGCAAGAGAAATTGGTACGGTACTACAGCTAGCTGATAAGACAATTAGACACCCAGTAGGCATAGTTGAGGATGTTTTAGTAAAAGTAAAGGATTTTTTTTCCCGCTGATTTTTATGTGCTCGATATGAGCAATGGAGTGTCCAATGACACAACATTGATTTTGGGAAGGTCGTTCTTGAGGACTACCAATACTCTGATTAGCATGAAAGACGACATGATTAAAATGGAGGTGGGAGATCAAAAGATCTCTTTTAACATGTATGAGGCAATGAAATACCCGAATGAGGATTATTCTAGATTTGAATTCTATTAATGTGTGTGAAGAAGTTGATAATTTCTGGTCTTCGCCTGATATGTATTTGTGCGATTTTTAACTGACTAATGATGATCTCGTTTCCCCTTTTCTCTCTTTCTTTTCTCCACCTGATATTTGTGCTTGTGGAGGCAATGAGACTAATCTCAACTACTCGATTGTTGATCGTACTAGTCACGTACCTCCATCAAACTCAGCAGAAATCAATTATGTTTATGATAATCAGACTGTTGCTATTGAAGCTAGGTCTAGCAAGAGCTCTAGTGTTTCATGTGCAGGTATTGCTGTTGCTGAGGATCTACTCAAGATCACAAAACTCAATCTTCCATTGACATCAGTGAGGAACCATTGAATTCTGAGACCTCCAATCCCGTAAACTCTGGAGACGAGCCAACAAGCTCAACCCCTAACTCTAACTCGTCCTCTGACAATTCTATGCAATTCAGTGTTTTGTCTCATTCTATCAAATTCTTACATGATGTTTGTGTAGATAACCATGTCGAGGTGGCTAACCATGTTCATGACAAGGAAGTCAACAAAGTTTTGAATTGTAATAGTGTGGCCACTATTCTTAAAAGTGTGGGGGAGTGTAGCCTTTCCTCTTTAGAAGTTACACAACTCGTCCCTTCCATTATTAAACCGCCCACCCTTGAGCTTAAAAGTTTACCCTCCAACCTCAAGTATGCTTTCTTGGAAGAGAATGAGAAGTTACCAGTAATTATTTCTAGTAGCCTTTCTAGGGAAGAAGAGTCGAGATTAATTGAGGTATTGAAAGAACATAAGGGAGCTTTAGGTTGGTCTTTAGCAAATATACCTGGCATAAACTCTGCCATTTGCACTCACCGAATCCTTTTAGAGAATGATAGTAAGCCAAAAAGACAGCCACAGAGAAGGTTAAATCCCCTAATCTTAGATGTTGTCAAGAAGGAAGTCACTAAACTCCTTAGTGAGGGTATTATTTACCCCATCTCTGATAGTGAATGGGTGAGTCCTGTGCAAGTTGTTCCAAAGAAGAGTGGAATAACTGTTGTGAAAAATGAGAAAGATGAGTTGATTCCCACACGAGTGCAAAACTCGTGGCGCGTTTGCATTGACTATAGAAAACTTAATGAAGCGACGCGAAAAGATCATTTTCCTCTTCCTTTTATTGATCAAATGCTTGAAAGACTTGCAGGGAAATCGCACTATTGTTTCTTGGATGGTTTTTAGGTTATTTTCAGGTCCCTATTGCTCCAGAAGATGAAGAGAAGACCACATTCACGTGCCCGTTTGGAACTTTTGCATATAGGAGGATGCCCTTTGGCCTTTGCAACTCCCCGGGCACCTTCCAGAGATGCATGCAAGCCATTTTCAATGACTTCCTCGAAGATAGCATGGAAGTTTTCATGGACGATTTCACAGCATATGGTGACTCCTTTGAGGTTTGTTTAAATCATTTAAGAAAAGTTTTGAAACGGTGCATTGAAAAGAGCTTAATTTTAAACTTTGAAAAATGTCATTTTATGGTTCATCGTGGCATTGTTTTAGGTCACTTGATCTCCAAGAAAGGAATAGAAGTGGATAGAGCAAAAATTGATGTTATTGAAACTCTCTCGTACCCTACTAACCTCAAGGAGGTTCGATCCTTCTTGGGGCATGCATGTTTCTATAGGAGATTTATTAGAAATTTTAGTGCTATTGCTCGTCCACTAACATTTCTTCTTATAAACGATGTCGATTTTGTCTTTGATGACTCTTGCAAAATCGCTTTTGACAATCTTAAGGGTTCTCTAATTTCTCCTCCTATTTTAGCTGCTCCTGATTGGAACTTACTGTTTGAAATTTCATGTCATGCATCTAACTTTGCAGTAGGTGCCATGTTAGGGCAACGGGAGAACAAGTTGCCAAGGGTGATTGCATATGCTTCTTCCACCCTTGGCCCGGCTCAAGTGAATTACACCACGACTGAAAAGGAACTATATGCGGTGGTATACGCTTTGGAAAAATTTAGACCATATCTATTGAATTCTAAAGTTATTGTTTTCACTGACCATGCAGCCGTGAAATTTCTATGGACCAAGCCCAATTCAGAAGGTAGGTTACTGAGGCGGGCATTTCTCCTGCAAGAATTTGATGTTGAAATTCGAGATTGAGCAGGAGTAGAAAATCATGTCGCAGACCATCTCAGTAGAATACCTCACAAAACTCAGGGAGTTGATCTTAATTCTTCCATTGATGATTTCCCTGACGCTCTTCTGTGTTCTTTATGTTGGGAAATCACAGAGCGAGCGCAACGAAAAAACAAAAAAAAAACTTTTAAATATGCTAACTCTGTGATTCCTTCCGGGATCCACTAACTATATTTATACCAGTATAGGAAGATGTATACCTAAATTTCAATCGGTAGCTTTTGAATCCGCGAATCTGAGAAGTCCACTGCGAGTGTCCTTCCTCTGCTGGTGATCCAAACGAGCAGTTTGGCAGATGCCCAGGTGCTAGCCTCCTTCACTTCTTCCCAAGTGAATACAGGAACCAAATCTACAATTCTTGAATGTTCAAGAACAATTCTTGAACCTCCAAGAAAGGTGGCGCACAACTCACACACAAGCCCTAAAAGAATCTCACCTTTCTCTCTCTAAGAAAGTAGGCGACTTTTCTCTCTCTCTTCTCTAAGGGAAAGTCGAAATTTTAGTCACCCTAAAATGATGAGTTGCCTTAGGCGACTTCCTCCTAGTGTGTGTGTTTAAATAGAGTTTCATTAGGGTTAGGGAATCACATTCCCTAACTCATGAAAATAAGGAATTATAATAATCAGGAAAAAGGACTTCATAAATCTTGATTTATAATATTACATTAATATTAAATTTCAAAATTAAAAGCCAATTCAAATTTAAATTTCAAGATCAAATCTTGAAACTAAATCTTGAATTCCCAATCCCCATTGGTCAAGAGGATTTGAATTCTTAATTAAAATATTACATTAATATCTTAATTTGAAATTCAAGATGCAATCTTGAAATCCAAAATGCAAGATCAAATCTTGCCCATTGGATCTCCAACAATCGCCATCCTCAAGCCAATTTATAGGAATTTAATAATTAAAATAACAACCCTAACTCTTAGGAAGTTATAACTAACTTATTAATTTCCTTAACAATTTGAATTAAAATATTACCCTAATATCTTTAATTCAAATTTGAATCTTGAATTCAAATTCCCTAATAATATTGAATTAAAATATTACCCTAATATCTTTAATTCAAACTTGAATCTTGAAATCAAAATCAAATCTTGAATTCAAATTCAAATCTTGATTTAAATTAACAAAACATTTTTATTAATAAAAACAAGAAGAGGTGCCACCCTCTACTTATTGATATCCAATATTAAAGAATTTAATAAATCAATAATCCCCTAACTTTTAGGAGACTTATACAATTTATTATTCCCTAATATTTTAAACAAGAATTCAATTGTAAATAGATTAATCAGATTAACTATTTAACAATTAATATATTTAAACTTGTCTCACAAATTTAAATATCATGAACGTAGATATTATTTAAGACAAGACTTCATGTCCTAAGACATTCAACTATGTCTTAAATTGTGTCACTAAAGTGACTCACGAATTAACCCTAATTCGTGTCTCATTACGGCATCTTGATCCTGCTCGTGTGTGACCCAGCAGGCCTCACGTGAAGTTGGCAGCAAGTCATCTTTATGACTCACAAGTCGAGAGCATATTTTTATAATAACAAGCATAAAAACTACCAGTAAAAGGTGAAGTACCCAGCTGGTATAAACAATCTGTATAGCAGCAAAATGAAAACTGCTGCTACAGACTCAAAATAATTGCTAATACATTCATTGTGCAGCAACTAAGGAAAATTGCTGCTATCTATCATATTTTCATGAGGATTTATAAAATGCCCTTATATTAGATTAAATAGAACAATATTAAAAAAGACTACAACAACCAAGCGTTTTCCCACTAGGTGGGCTCGACTATATGGATCAACTGACGCCAACGCGTTCTATCCTTGCACATGTCAACCGTTAGGTTATTGGTAGATAAATCTTTCCGGATAATTTTTCGTGGATAGTTTTCTTTGGTCTCCCCCTTCTCCGGGTTATAGCATAATCAACCATTTGGTCAACCCTGCGTACCGAGGCCTCCACAGGTCATCTTTGTTCATGCCCGAATCATCTAACGCGTGTTTCAACCAGTTTATCTACGATGGGTTGTGTTAGAAATGGTCCAAATTTTAACTCTGTCTATGTTGGCTTATGCTTACATGGACAGTCCCAAGCTGGAGGGTTGTGTTAAGCAGGCGATAGCCAATGTAAAACCTTTTGTCATATCTCTCATGAATATGGATCAACAATATTAAAAAATACTAAAGAAAAAAAATACATGATCAACAAAATTTCCGGAATTAATACGAAATAAAGAATGATGATGATATAAACTCATGATTCATTTTATTAACATATATAACAAAGAATTCATGACATGATATTCTGAGCCTTCTACATTAAAATTCACAGGCAAAAAAAATGCATCATGAGCCATAAACTTGTAATTGTCGGAATTTTACATGAACCTAGTGTGCTTTACATTAAATCATAGTTCCTAGTTCTAATTCCAGTCTGCTTTAAGAAAATTTCAGGAGTGCACGCATTCTCTGTAGAACCTAACCAATCCATTAAGGCTAGTTAATGGTCCAAGAATACGTTCACTTACAGCCCTTGGAAGCTAGTTATTGTTTCAAGTGATGGTTGGATTAATGGCTCTGTGAATGCTTTTTCCACTCAAGTTCCTGCAATGCACATGTTAACAAAGTTATAATCATAATAATTTGGTAAAGAACCTTCTAGCTATTTGTATTTCTTAAGAAATAATAAGTTCAGAATACAAAAAGGAATATGGTAATGCAAACTATTCAGATATCAACATTGGTTACTTATCATTGGATCAAGTCCTACATAAGTATAATATTAATAAAGTAGCAAAGGGACATACACATATAGGCAGAGAAAAATGATTTAATGAGCTCAAGATATATATGTGTGTGTGTTTGAAGGTGTGTAAGTATATATATGATTGGATGCAATAAATTTAAAAAATGATGATGAATTCGTGTGATTAAGAAAGGTATATAGAGATGATGACTAATGAGTGTTGTGTGAGGTAGAGACCAAACTGTGTATCATGAGTGTGCTTGCAAAAATATTAGAAATTTCTGACATGAGCAGCAAGATTGCACATGCTATAACACAACTTATATCTACAAAAACCCCTTCATAGTTTCATTCATTCTTGAATATACAACACAATCTACTCCACTCTAAATCCTTTCCTTTTCACACTAAGCTACTTCATTGAGAGGAACAATATAATGGGTACAGAAATTCCCATAAACAAGTAGAAATATTTACATGCCAAATGCAAAATGTATAACCGGTGTTTTCTCTATTTGTGCAAGTGATATTTTTGTGCTCAAGTTTGTGCATTGGAAAGAGACACACCTCGATTTTGAATTAGTTTCCAAGGTTCTAGACGGATAAAAGCCAGCCCCTTCTGATTCCATGCATGGTTTATGCCTCGCAGTTCCAATGGCCTAAAAGAATATTCAAACAGAAAAATGTAAATAGTCCATGTAATCTACACACAGTGAAATGAGAGATGCGTGTAT
This sequence comes from Chamaecrista fasciculata, assembly GCA_003254925.1. NCBI lineage: Eukaryota > Viridiplantae > Streptophyta > Magnoliopsida > Fabales > Fabaceae > Chamaecrista > Chamaecrista fasciculata. The sequence goes on along the minus strand of QANZ01036636.1, from coordinate 10,311 downwards.
CCATATGTTTTGATCAATTATAGTTTGAGAGAAATTAAGTTTGAGCATACAATAACTATTAGGTCAATAGTAAAATTGCTGCTTTTCTCGTAAACATACAATTCCTCACCAACTAATACTTAGAAGGAGGGATAAACCATTTTGTGTTCTCATGTTCATATTTATGATTCAACAAGACTGACAAAGCAATGACTACAAAAGCTACCAGGTAGACACAAAGTGACTGTCATACAATATATATATATATATATATATATATGAATTGGTGGCCAAGACCTGGGATTAAAAATCCATAGCACAGTAAAGGACCAATCACATTGATGAAGAACCCATTGGAGTCCCATGATTTTAAACTTTCTGATACTTATTAAACCTTTAATGAAAATCTTCTAGTTTTAGCATGTATAATGAATTTTATAAAAATATCAAATAATTGGGTGAGGAATCCTTTTAACATAGACACTTAACTGAGAAGAGAAAGCAAAATGAAGATGAAGAATGAAAGAAGTGACTACACATGTGCTTTGTCCATATTTATGTAGAATTTTTTTTTATCAGATATTTATGCAGAAATTTAAGTCATATAATTATAGGAAATTCACAAAAATAGGTCTATGTTGATCTCACAGCATTGGTAACAGCAGATGTTGATTCTGAAAAATCAGCAGTCAGGGTAGGTCTTTCTAGTGTAGCATTTCTAACGAATGGATGCTCCAAAAGTTGAACAGCTGATGGTCGAAAGACCGGATTTCTTTGCAAACAAAGCCTGATGAATTCTTTTCCATCTTCTGATAGATGATCTGGGATTAATTTCCATCCATTAAGGACTTCCTCATATCAAAATCTGCCAATTTTACCACCCATTAGGATCCACCAATATGTTTGCTCCTTTAATGTCCCTGAATTATACCTGGCAGAATTGATTCCAAAATAATAAAAAGCATACATGAGCATGAAAATATAAATCAAAATAAGACATTCATAGGATCATCTGTCAGACTCACTTGTGGACACTGTTCTTGGCATGTAAATAAGCAGAATAAGACATTCACATATAGGCAAAGAAAAATGGCACATGAAACGGGCATTTTAACCCAACAACAGAAGCAAACCCATATAGAGATTATTAACAAAGAGTTGAAACTTGAAAGCATTCAAAAAATAGGTTGCAGCACATAGGTAAAAATGGATATGCTTACAAAATGCAACTCAAAAACAATAATTTAAAGCCATAAAAATTAACTACGAAGCATAAATAAAGTCGCAATGTAGAAAGGAAACAACATATACCATGGTCAGAGAATAATCACGAAAGACAAATTCAAACTCCATAAAAAAAAACATAACAATGAATAGATTCAGACATGTTCAACCACGATGGCAGCGCTTGATGATGTACTGAGCAAGTTTCAAAGAAATCAAATGAAATTAGATAGGGAAACTATAAAAGAAAGGAAAACTTATATGCAAAATTTACAATGGCATTTCCTTTCTCTGTACTTTCACTTGGTCTGTGAGACTTCCCTTGCAATTTCACTTGTTGTAAGATTATTTATCGAAATATTAGATTCACAATGATATTGCTACTAGCTTTCTCATCATAAGATCCTAGTAGTTTCACTACTCACTTCTTCAACCTAGGTGCATCAAGTGTAGCCGTAGAACTCAAATGGAACAAATTTTGTTTTCCTTAAACCAAGCTAAAGATGGAGTAATAAGCAAATTAGAGAGAAAAATAAATGAAACCTAGGAATATATGATGAGAGATAAGCGGGAGGTTCAGATTCGTATTGGATTGTTTTTTTCAGACAAAATGAACACAAAGGCCGTTTTCGATGCTTATTCATTTTGAATCACAGTGTTCATCGGATAAGCTGCCCTGAGCTTGATCATCTCTCAACCGAAGCATGCTGGTATTCGAAAGCAGGAAGCATGAAGCATGAGGTGTGAAGAGGATTCAGGATGGGGAAAGCTCATGACAGTGAAAGTTTAACCCAATCAAAGCAATGGGCAAAACTTTTCTTTTTAAGTTTTAAGCTTATTCGTTTTTTTATCCCTTCTTTCCATTAACATAAAACTACTCTAACCTCTATCATTGACAACTTCAGCAAAAATTCCAAAACATTACCATTACCATTTAAATCACAGCCAAACACAAAATGTCATTTCACTAACCTCCCTTTAATTCCATTATCAATTATGGCTATAATCAATTTAGAAGAACATACCAATTAGAAATATGACCAACAATCAAATATGTTTACCTTTTGGTGTACCATTGATCTGATTTGTAGAAGTTATATTCATCTTTTTTCTATTTGCTTCATCGTCATCTTCGTTTTGATCGCATCCGTCCATCGCTTGCATCTCTAAATTGTTAAAATAAAGAGAGAAAGAAAAAGGAAAGAAAAACCTAATTTTTGTGTAACAGGGTCTGATATGTAAGCGAGCGGCTATTCTGTAAGAGATGGTTTGCATTCTAATGGTTGAATGCTTTATATAGTCCGCAAAAAACCTAGGGTTAGTTTGTGAACATTGAATGTAGACAACTAATAAAATTATTCTTGAAGCTTCTACTCATTGTCGTTGTTACGTTTAATTAGCTTCGTGGAAGATATTTGTAAGTGAACACATTAATTCTAGCTTTTTCTTCTTGTAATTATATATGATTATAATATATTCTTAGTATTAATATTGTTAAAACTTATCTAATCATGTCTTCAGAGCATTTTAGTTGAAAAATGTTAAATTAATGATTTAGTCCCTAAAAGATGATAGATTTCTCAAATTAGTCCAAAAGATAAAATTATAAGATTTTGTCAACAAAAGATGCAATTACAATCAATTTACTCTCTTGTCAAAGATACTTACTAAAATTTAACGATAAATCTAATGTGAATCTAAATTTTTATTGACATTATACTTAATAATTAGTATTAGAAAATTATGTCAACCCCAGCTTTGGGCACCAAGTCAGAGTGTGAAGTTGTGACTCGTGCATTTTTGCAAAAAAAGCATTTATCTTGCACATCCAAACCTTCTTGTTTCAAATTCTCCAGGGCATGCTCTCCAAAGAAATGCCTTAATTCTGTTAGGAATTTTGCTCTCCAAACTTTATTCTATTGTGACCAGCAAACCCCATCACTTTCGCTCCTTAAAGCCTCATGAATATGGTCCTTTCTTTATAGCTTGTGAACTTTGTTTCATTGCCTCTTTATAACCAAATTTGACTGTGTAATTCCTATCTGAGGTGTAAATCCAGGACGATCGGTGTGGCACCTACCTAGGACTCAACAGGACACTCGTTAAACTCCTTCTTTCTCATGACTTCTTTGAGAAAAACTCATTCCACTCGATCATATGCCTTGCTCAAGTCTAACTTGACAGCCATACTACAATTCCCACTTCTACGCCTACTTTTTAGAGCATGAATAAGCTCGTAAGCCACAAGGACGTTATGCGTGATTTGGCGTTGAGGTACGAAGGCAATTTGATTTAACAAAATTTGTTTGAGTCGATTAGCAACAGTCTTAGCAATGATCTTGTAAAGTATGTTGCAGAGACTAATGGGAGGAAGCTGTGTCATATGAATATGATTAGATATGAATGGCAGGTAAGGTTAATCTTTTAAGTGAAAATCCATTTATTGTTTAATTCTGAGTAAACATATAAATCGGTCCATGAAAAATACGTGAGTTAGCAACTTTACAGGTAATGGGAGAACAACTATACATAAATAATTCATATATTTACATAAACTCCAAAAACAAATTTTGGGAAAGGGATAATTATATCCCTACAACATTTTGGAACCACAAATTCCTGGAGAATAGAGAACTAGCATAACTTGGCTCTGATACATATGAAGGATTTCGGATCCTCAAGCCCCGACTCAAGAACCGAAACCTGAACCATGATAATAAATCCAGGCAAGTATTAAAAACACATTGGGAAACTTACTAACCCAGACGCCATCGCTAATATTCTAGATCTTGCTAGTGTCTCTGCTCCACCAAGACTGGTCTCGAAACGTTGATCTCCTCATCACGAACTCCATCAAATGGTACAGTAAAAACACTCAAATGTTCATTTTCCTCTCATTTTTCACAATTCAAACGGTAGAACACTCCAAAATTCTCTCACTTCAAATCTCAGTGTTTTTCACAATTTTTTTACTGTTTTAGCGTCTGAATCGTGAAAAATGAGAGGAAAATAAACATTTTGGTGCTTTTACTGTGCACGTGATGGTCACGTGCGCCTTCGCAGTCAACCTTTAACAGAAAAAATAAATTTGGGTACCAAAGTATTAACAGTGCAAAGAACAAGGTCTCAAAATGATGGAAAATCGGTCTATAGAACATGACAACAAAATATAATTTACCCAAAATAATATTGTTTAGAACTTTTTAAGAATCCATACCAAAAATATAATTTAGTTTAGTTTCGTGTTTAAATCATAATTTAAGTTAAATATTAAATAATTTAATCATGATACCAATAAATTAGAATTTTAGCTATAATTTAAATATTATTTATTATTAAAAATAATATAAAATATATTTTCTGCGAAGACTTTTGGGATATTTAGTCCTGCAATTATTTTTCAGACGTCAAAAGAAAAGGGGTCCATATATACGAAAACCGAAATCATTAAGAAAGGAGATGTGGTCACAAAATTTCTTCTTAGAGACACAGAAATTTATCAATCAATTAACTTATTGTAAAAGTAACTCCCAACATACATATATATATATATATATTTAGAATAAAATTTTCTCAGTGGAATGTTCATTGTTAGAAAATATGATAGTGAAAATAACCCAAGAGGGGGGTGAATTGGAAACTTTAAAATCTTTTCTTGAAAATTCATTCCTAAAAAAACTTTCCGAGGAAGTGTACCAGTTTTCTAGAAGAGTATATTCAAAAGCTGAGTTGTTTCTGAAGATATGTATCCTTGAAAAACTGTCAGGAATTATAACTCTTCCTTGAATATACTTCCTTGAAAATACTGTCTAGAAATAAGCACGTGTTCCTGAAGGTAGCTTCCTTTAAAAATGATATAGAGTAAAACGTTTAAAGAAGACGTAAAAACAGTTTCCTTAACAAAATAAATATTCAGGAAATGTAAAGAGTTAAGTTAAGGAACAAACACACCAGAACTTTTAGTGGTTCAATAAGGGTATGATCCTTGATACGAAAATTTCCCTTATCCTACATCCACACCTCTAACCAACCAGCTAGAGGTCTCTTTATATATTGTATCAAATACAATCTGCACAAGACTTGGGATCACCTCACAAGGTTTTACAACTTAACCCAAATATACTCTAAGGCAAGTCTCTCGGTATATCACTCCCTACAAAACCACACACGGCTCACCTACAAAGATTTCACCCTAGGAGTTCACCTTCACTTCCTCAAAGCATACAACGCGGGATAACTAACTTGGTTTTACAACACAACCCAAATAATCACTCTAAGACAAGTATCTCAGTATATTGCTTCCCCAGGAACCACACACGGTTCACCCTGACAGGTTTAACCCTAGAAGCTCACTTTCACTTTCTTAGAGATTTTACAAACACACAAGATGAAGAGAATTTTTTGGTTATCTCACAAAGAGATTTTCGCTCAGGAATAGTAAGCACTAAGCTTCACAAAATCTGCACACAGCAGGATGTTAGGAATTTTTGGGAGGAAGAAACATGGAAGCTTTCATAAACTTTTTTTTCTTTTTTTTTTCTCATGAACTTTTCTTGATTCATAACTCCATAATGATAGGTAGTTAGGTACAAATCAGATTCCTTTTATAGAGGAAATACACATAATTAAATAAAAGATAAATAAAATAAGATAACTACCTATCCCTAAAATCATGTACCCACTAGTTAACTCATACTAATTCAGAAACAAACTAAATCTCTAAAATTCAAATCTGATGCAACAGATTTATGCTTCCAATAATAATATTATTTTATTATTATTATTAATTCCCAACACAGGAATGTCTTCTGCACACAGCAAAGGAAGATAGTATAGAACCTAGTTGATTTGCACATAGCAATTTGTTTTGGCTTGTTGGCTCTTCTCTACATCTTCAGAACTTCATTCTTTTATACAAAACCAGATCTAGCCGTTGGAGAAGATAGGAGTGAATGCTTCAAACGGATACTTCCTCTAATTTTGTAAACCACAATTATTGGTGAATTTGATTTTGATTGACCTACAAAATAAGAGCTAAAATCAGCTTGTGGAATTGATCTTGATTAGCCGAGATTATGGGCAGACTTTGTGTAATTGGAGTATGATTATTACTTAATTCAAAGTCAGACCTTTTCAATTTACTTTATTTCCTAAACATAGATGGTTTAGCATTTATGACAAAATAAGGAAATAAAGAATTCCAATACACCTTTAAGAGAGAATTATATTTCATGCCTTTAATATGTTTATTTCCAAATGAGGCATATATCAGACTTTTATTTTTCGATTTAATCAAGCATGAATGAAGTTTCATAGACCAAAGAATAATTATAAGATCAGATTTATGCTTGAATTGGTCTAGAAAAGTAATTTGGACTAAAAACACAGTTTGGCCACAATATAGGATTTAAAGATGAATAATATTGAGCTTAGTCCAAAAATACATATTGGGACAGTAAAATTTTAGTTTATGCAATATAGTTCTTATAAGGCATATTCTCATATTTTCTGAATATTGAAATTACAGAATAGGACACAAAGAATATTGACTTATATCAATTTAGTCCTTAATATAAAGTCTGAAAATTTCAATGAGGAGAGAGATGATATTTAGAAAAGTTCCACTAGTTCTCTCTCTTAGCAGATATGTTCCCAAAGCATGCTTTTGTGAGTAACACACTTCATACAAGATGCAAAAGGGAATTCCAAAAATCATGCTTAAATAAGAATGTATATTTTCAAAATATGCATGTTTAATTTATGCCAATAGGACAAAACGAATATCTATGAGGCACATATCCAAATATCATGATGCAATAATATAAGCTTCATGGACCAAAGAGAAATGATAAATCAATACAATATGTTTTCATTAATTTTCTTTCTATAATATACTTTCATGATCCTCATTATAAAATAATATATGAAGGTGTGGAGGTCATCATGCTTGTCTTATAATACATATGATAGCAAGAGTCCAAGACATACAAAATAGTCCTTGAGCCAAAAGCACAAAGAGGGACATAAATACATTCAGTTATTACATATTAGTCCTTGTGCTTGATGAAACATTCTAGATATTGCAATTTAGTCCAAACACATAGTCAAATAAAATTTTTGCAAATTATTAAAAATATAATAATTAATTATAAAATTAATTATATCAAAATTTAATCCAACATTCATAAACAAAACGAGAGCAAGGAAAGTACATATATTTTTCTACTAAGAAATACATAAGTTAATGTTGAGATATAAAATTGAAATTTTATTTTGTTGGACTAAATTTTGTCATAATTAATTTAAATTAATTTTTTTATTATTTAAATTAATTTTATGTACTTTTTCCTTTGATAATTTGTAAAACTTTTATTTTACTAAGTGATTTTTTTATTGGACATTTCATAAAGAAGCAAATAAACAAGGCCTAATCCAATAAAGAATGGGAAGAGAAGGGAGTCCACCCAAGGGGAAGAAATCAAACTTAAAAGCACAACTCTTAACTCCCTAGAACAACATGAGCAGCGCCGCCATGAAGAAAGACCAATCTGACAACACACCAGATGGAAACCCAAACCTACGACAAATGGCTTAAAAAAAGATGATCTTCATACAAACCTCCAAGCCAATATCATATATAAACACCCACTTCTAGATAGAAAAATTTTACTCGAGCAACACACAATGGCTAAGAAATTTTACCAAGTGCTTTGACTAAAATGGAAAATTTGATTTGTTCTCTGGTCGAATATGGATTTGTGATCTGGCACAATATTATTTATGGATCAATTCTAAAATTGTTGTCCAATGATTTTGAATTAATAGCCCAAACTGGTTCCGGAGCCAACAATTAAAATATTTGTATTAATTTTTGGTCCAAGAATTAAATGAGTTTGTAAATGACAATATTTTTTTTTTGTTTCAAATATTTTTTTTTTAAATGACAATATTTGTAGGAAAATGTATTAATTTTTTCCTCAAATTTTACACCAATTGTTAATTTCGTCCCCAATCTTTTTTTTATTGTCAATTTCGTCACAAATGTTTTATATTTTAGTCACTTTTATCTTTTGACTAACTTCTTTTAATAGATTAACGACACACTGTATCATGTTTTTCAATTTGAGTTTATTTTCTATCAATTTTACATTACATATCATTAACCACGTAAATTATATCATTAATATTTGGCTAGAGTGAGAGGAGAGGATAAAAAAATCATGTTGTTATGAATTTTACTTCAATATAGTATTTGGTACGAGCTACAAATAATTGCTTTTATATGTAGATCAGATTGCATTTATGTTTCCTCTTCTTGTCAATGAAAAATTTTGAGAATAAATCCAATTGGGGAATCGACTTACTAATAATTATGTTCATATAATAAAATAAGGACAAAAGACCCTTTCGTGCCCCTAACATTTGCGGTGATTTTTAGTTATGCCCCTAACATTTCATTTGTGTCAGTTGTGCCCCCAATGTGAAACGTTAGTTTCAATTATGCCCCCAATTTTGACTCAATGTTGATGTGTCAATTTTTTTTACTTGTGTGTCAATTTTTTGTTCTGAATTGAATGTGTGGCAAGATGACTGGATAAATAAAACATCCCTGATTTATTTTTTATCCACCATGGCATTTCCTACGTGGTATAAGGCTTGCGAAGATGAAGATGAAGATGTCAAAAAAATCTTTAGGGTAGTAATTTTTTGGTTTAGAGAATGTAAATCCACGTAGGAAATGCCATGGTGGATAAAAAATAAATCAGGGATGTTCTATTTATCCAGTCATCTTGTCATATATTCAATTTAGAAAAAAAAAAATTGACTTACAAGTAAAACTGAGGGCATAATTGAAACTAACGTTTCACATTGGGGGCACAACAGACACAAATGAAACATTAGGGGCATAATTGAAAAACATCGCAAACGTTTAGGGCACAAAAGGGTCTTTTGCCTAAAATAAGATAATACAGAAGTAGCAAAAACACTAAAACCACACTATAAATTTTTTTTTCTTGTAGAAACGATGGGTATTCTTCACCTATCTGTTTAAAAGTTTAGATGAAGATTAATCCTATTATGGCCAAGAAAGAATAGTTAAAGTCTTCCCAACAATGCCGGCTCCATGACTTGAACTTAGGTCCCTCAATTTAAAGTGCAACTCGTTTACCACTGCATCAAACACTTGTTGATAATGGCAGAGTAATTAATCTACTAATAAAACGAGTAGATCGAATAAGAGAGAATCAGAAGAAAAAAAAAAAAAAAAAAAAAAAAAAAAAAAAGAAGGTAATTAAGGCAGTAAACAAGTAGAGGATATAGGTCCAGCTCCTTTCCTTTTTGCTAATTGACTAACCAGGTGATTAGCTTCCATGAAAACATGTCTTAAGGAATCTGCAATTTGAGAGAGAAAGAGTATAAAGCCATGGTGAAAAATCAAACTTTTTATAAAAGTTATTTTGAGTGAAGCACTAGTATTTTTAATTATCAAAGTTGTTTGGATATAAAATGATAAAACTCCTTTTAATTAATAAAATGAACCAAAAGAATAGCTTTTGCAAGTGCTTTAAGTGGAAGCTACAAAATTGAACTTCTTAAAATAGTTATATTTTAACTTTTTTTTGTAACTTCTCTTTTTTAAAAAAATTTACCTAAACAAGATTTTATGTTTATAAAAGGTTTTTTTTTAATTAAAAAAGTGCTTTTAAAATAAAAAAGAAAAGTCTATCCAAACACGCTTTAAGTAATATTAAAGAATATATTTCTACTAATGATGTGCGTAATGTTATGGTTGGCTGCTAATTATGTTTGTTGTTATAAAAAAAAATTCAATCATTTATGTTTAAAAACAGCCTTTTTAATCCTCAAATTTGTTGTTAAGCATCATTTTGGCACGTTTTGGTCCGCAAAATGCCATTATATCTAGTTTTCGTCATTATTTGTTTTTGAGTAAAATACACTTTGGGACCATGTGGATAGGACCGGTTCCACTTTAGAACCCTGAAAGGCAAAATTTGACACTTGACTATCCTGAAGTTTGAATGTTAGCGCTTTGGTATCCTATATGTAGGGGTGTTCGTTGGGCGGTTTGGGCGGTTTAAAATGATT
>QANZ01036628.1:0-10517 GCA_003254925.1 Chamaecrista fasciculata | reverse complement strand
AATCATCTTCTCTCACACCATACATAAGTAATCCTATGGTGGGATTTATTACAGAAGAGCCATAAACTAATTCAAATTCTAAATTTGTTGTAATGTTGGATGTTCTTTTGTTTAGTTGGAAAAAGCATCAAATGGTGCATGTGCAAGCCGAAAAGAAGAATTGCAGGCTGTCAGGCCAGAAAGTGTTGGTGGGCATCATTATTTATTTTCCTTCATGACTAAAAGTCCTCTTCTTTCATTTATTCATTCCTAATTTTGCTATGTTTTCTTCAGGGGCTGATGTTGAGACAGTTGCAACTAAAGATAGCAGTTATGATGAATCACATGGGGAAGATGATAAGAGTGCAAAAAATCATGATGAATCTGAAAGTCTCTCTGATGTTGATGATTTGGAGGTGCTTAAACAAGCTTCGTTTTTTATTCTTTTTGGCTACTTCTTGCAGTGAAGTCAATGAATGCCTACTACTTTGAGTGCGGACATTGACTGCTTTTGCGAAAACTAGAACTATCTTAAGATTTTTTCTATGGTGACATGGCTGGGAGAAGCTCTTCTTTATTTCTTCTGTTTCTTTTATTGTGACTATTAGCTTGTGGAGTCTTATCTAAATAATGGTCTTTCTGGTGTATTGTCATTTCTGGAGAAAATGGAAGTGGAATGTTTTTTTGGAATAACTTAAGGAGAGATGTAATTGGCAAAGTTTCTTTTCGGTCTTGATGTTGCTTTCAATGATTTGTTTAATTATACTGTGTAGGTTGATGGGTACCTTCTTAAGGGGAAGGAGAAGGATTACAAGAAGATTATCTGGGAAGAAATGAATCGTGAATATCTTGAGGTGCCTAAAAATTAATAACATATCATCAATTTCTTTTAATAGCACTAAAAATTAATAACATATCATCAATTCCTTGGTGGTTTTCCTCATTCTATTATTGTGAAAACTCAAGTGTTGCTTATACTTGTATGATGTTCTCTCTGGTTTGGTAGTCCTATTTCTTGATTTGTCTTATGAGAAGATTAATGTGTATTGAATCTCATTCAAGTCAGAAATCTTACAGGAGCAAGCAGCAAAGGAAGCAGCTGCTGCAGCTGCAAAGGAATCTTTTGAGGCAAATTTTCAAAACTGTTCCGAGGATATGCTAGCAGCAAAAGAGTTTGCTGAATCTGCTGCTGCAGCTGTGGCAAAATCCAGGAAGGTGACTTCTGAATCATTTTCTGTGTATGGTAGTATTAGTGTATTAACACTAGTGTAAGTAATCAGAGTCTTACCATTGAAGAACATTTTTTGTTTTTACCATACTCTTTCCATGAAGTCTACAGTCAAATTTGAAGCTCACATTCACACAAAATAGATTGGGTCATAGTTCAAGATTGCTACCCCTAGTTTTGCCTTTGTAGTATCAATTTGTGCTGCATAGCCTACACTTTGTGACCTAAGAAGCTTATACTTTGTTGGTCATGTTTAATTTCACATCTGCAGGAAAGGAAGCAGAGACAAGCTCAAGAGGCAAAGAATTCGGGTCCTGCTCAATCTGCTGCAGAGGCTACTCGCAAAATGATGATTAATAAGGTATTTATTCAATAATTTACATGAAACTTCTTTATTGATTTTTTATATTGAACATATTGTCCTTTTTTATTTTCTTTTTCAGGATTCTTTTCCTCCTTTCTGTAGCTATTATTTCTTGCCTTAATGTCTTTTATAAACTTTTTGGGTCCCAATGAAACAAAACTGACAGGAGATTTCATGTGATTTGGTGGTTAAGACTTGGGACTGAAAGTTGTGCTGGTTGAGGCTTTCAATCAAGTTTTCAGTATTATATTCTGAAATGAAGTCTTACACCTAGTTTTCCAAATGCATTAACTGCATTGATGAAATGACAACTATAATTTGGATAGTTCATAAAGCTGATATTAAAAATAGCTCTTAAGATGGATTGCCAAATGAGAAAAGTATCAGGGCGAGTTCGGTTTAGACATATGTGGCTAGAACGGTTGTTTTACTAGTCAATATGATTGGGCTGGGTTTTGAAACATGATAACCTCTACGGGTAGAATTGATGATGTTCAACCTACCTTTATTCAGGTTAGTTTGCATTCTTGTTTCTGGATTTAAGGTAAAAAAGACTAAATGTCTTTCTTCCACTTTCTCTGTTCTGGTCTGTCGCCCATGGCTGTTGTCAACATTCATTTCATCCCAAAAGTTTAAGTTTTCTGGTGAACACATACGGATAATTGTTATTAATCATTTAATCTCAAGCCCAATTTAGTGAAATTTGAGAATTGAGTTAGGGGTTCCTCTGTCACATCTTTCATGGGAGAGATTATTTTTATCTTGTCCTTGTAGGTATCAATTTTTTAAAAAATGTGTCAACCCATCTTTCATGGGAAAGATTATTTTTATGTTATCCTTGTAGGTTTCATCTATTGTTTTTTTAATGTGCTGCTGTGGATTTTTACGAGACTACACAGTGCAAGCTCTTATTTGTCCTTGTAGGTTTCATCTATTGTTTTTTTAATGTATTGCTGTGATTTTTATATGAGCCCAAGCTCTTATTTTTTTCTGACTTTGATGTTATCTATTTTCCTTGCACCCTTAGCTCGTGATAATACTTGGCATTCTAGTCAGTAAATCTAAATTGTTAGATTTGGTGATAAATTCTGGTGATGTGACTACAAAATTGGATCATTTCAGAAAACAGAACGGCAACATCTCCTAATTTTTTAACTTGAGGGACCCAAAGTTTATTTCTTTTTTCCCTTTAAATAGTTGTGTACCATATAATTGCCTCCTCGGTGGTAATATGGGAAGACATGCCTGCCAAAGGATGGACTAATGTTAGCCCTTAGCATTGAATAGCCAAGTAGAATATGCTTATGAGTTCTCCGGTTGTTTTTTATTTTGGATTCATGTGTTCTTTGAGCATTCAGAATCAAAATTGTAGATTACCCTGACCAATGTCACACACCCACACTTACAAACTTACTTTCTTATTTCAGTACACAGATGGAAACCAGCAAAGGCAAGGACATTCACCTGAAGTAGTTAACAATGCCTCAATTCTGACCAGGCAACAAGATCCAACAACATTCATGAATAATGTTAATGAGGTATAATATGAGAGAAAACTTAATCTATATTGCTGAGATAATTGAAGCTCTTTTCTAATTGTTTTCTTACAAAATTGTTTTCTTGTGCAGACCTCAATTCTGACTGGGCCACCACCCAGACCATTCATGAATGATGTTTTTCAGAGATACCAGGTATACGATTTGGTCCCTGAATTAGTTATAAATAATATTATTTAGTCCTTCAATTGTACCAATAGTTTATTAAATGGTCCCTCAATTTGGTCCCACTTGCTGTGTTATTGCAGCCAACATTTTCCACTAGGCCAGCAGCTCAACGGCCAACCATGGCATCTCAAAGGCCATTCCTGCCTCCACCAAGGCCAACTATGCCATCGCAAAGGCCATTCATTGCACCACGGATTACAACCACTTGGTACCCACCTCCATATAATCTATTCTTGCCACCTCCAGTGAGATTACCACCAATCCGACCAACCACAATGACAACACAAGATAAAAATGATGCACCTATTGTTGGAGCTAGTAGAGAGACACTAGCAGCAGCAAGCCAAGCAACACGAGCAAAGTTTGGTGTATTAATTGGCTCACAAGAATCCACCACTACTTCAGAAGCTCCCACATCTTCCAATCCACTAGATTAGTGTAATTTTCTTAGTTGGGTATTTTGGACTGACACATGCTTGGGATGCATGGTTATTTTGAGTATGGCTTTGTTATTTTGAGTATGACTTTATATTTTGATTAGACAAATATGTACTTATTAGGCATATGATGCAAATCTGTAAGCAAATGAACAATGAATTTGCTATTTTTTGAGCATGGAGTAATTGACAGAGATAGATTGCTGGAATTATACAGAGTGACTTTTTTATTGCTTTTGTGGGTGTATCTGAATTCTAAACAGGATTAACACAGTACTATGAGCAGTTGAACATGTATAATTATGTGGTGTTCTAGCACTCTGAGTCAATAAAATATTAAGTTTGGTATTAAATTGGCTCAAGCCAAACTTCCTGATAATTTGCCTTCAAATTGGCTCACTCTTGTTATCAAAAATTTTGAAGGCTTTTTCAAAATGGCCAATATGTTCAAAGTGGCCAATACATTAGATATGCACAACACAAACCTTGAAGGCTTTTTCAATTCTACTCCAACATAATACATTACATATTTAAATGTATCATCTTCAAAATACATCCCATATATTACATATGCATAATTATGTGATACAAAAGCATTGCAATAATAGCAACTAAAATGGTAATAATCATCTTCAATCTCATCAAGTCATGCTCAAGTTTAAACAATGTATCCTCAACTGGAAGTGTCTTAGCCTTAGATTCAATTGCAAATTCTTCATCCTCAACTACTTCATCAACCTCATCTACCCATTTGAAAAACTCACAATCATTCGGTTCCTGCATAAGAACATCATAAAAATAAATTAATTTTGTTAAACTTACAATCACTGGGAGTTTACAATTGTGTAATAGATACTATATATTTATACAGTGCTAATTATAAGCATACATGGTGATATCAGAGGCACAAAGGAAATCATTACTTGTGCTTCCAAAGTAAATTTATGAAAACAGAGGCACAAAAATAATGTCAACAGGACGAGCACACCATATTAGACATGAAACTAAGTTGAACGCGACTCAATTTGATCTTTATCATATAGAATGACCAAAAGAAAATTATATGTTAACAACAATAAACATCTCACCAGGTAAAATGGGCATCTAAAGAATTTTCTATGCTTGTTCTTTTTTGTATATGATGTCAACACCACTGCTCTTCTTCCACATTTACAAAAAAGTTTTCTTCCAAAGCTAGAACTTGCTTCGGATGGGTGAGATTGGTGACGATTGCTTTCTTTCTTTCGCGAGCAAGAACTTGCTTCAGTCTCTTTTCTGCAATTGATACTCATCTTGGGGTAGAACGATGTGAGTGGCGAAGGTGCAAGATAAACGAGATGAGCGATGAAGAAGGTAGAAGATGAACAGGACGAGCCACGAAGTTGGAAGAAGAGCGGCGAAGATGGAAGAGGAGCGGCGAAGATGGAAGATGGAAGGTTTGATTATCAGGTTCTAGGGTTTGGAATGAAGCACACGTTTTAATTGAAGATGGAAGGTTTGCTCTGATGTTGATTTTAATTTATTTTAATGAGGTGGTAATGGAAAATGACTTGGATATTTATTTGGCATGCCAACTAAGCATTTAACAGACACCTCATCAGATAACGGTGACACGTCATCACTTAACACCTCTATCACTAACGGACCAGACGTGAGGGACCAAAACGTAGACGGAAGTGTACAATTGAGGGACTGAGTTGTAGTTTCCCACAATTGAGGGACCGATTCCTCGACTCAGTAACAATTGGGGGACCAAAAAGGGGGTTTGCTCGAAGAAAAATGGTTGAGAATTTGAGTGTCAGTCAACCATCAGATGAAATTACAAAAAAACATTTTGAGAATCATATCAAAATTGTTTTCTTAAATATTATTTTCTGCAATCTCAATTTTTTAATTGTCGAGATTCGAGCTTTTTAAGTAAAATAGGTTTTTACAATACATTTTCAGTGGATGATTACATCCTCATCCTATCTTTTTCTTTAGCCCTTCAATGTATGGATGTACTCTGTCATAAAAGAGAATACATTTTCAAAGATACCTGCTACAAAGACATTTAACAAATTGTGAAAGATTATATTTGTACTGTACATGTCTGGAATCTCTGTAATTTTTTCTAACAAAAGAAGCACAAGATCTATAAATATCATTCTTTAAAAAACAGGCGTCACTTGATTTATATATATATATATATATATTTGTGTGAAAGTGTATTTTTGGTCCTATAATTTATCTTCATGTCTCAATTTGATTTCATAATTTTTTTGTTGCACTTTTGATCTCATATTTTTTACTCAAGTTGTAGATTTGGTCTCGCATAACTTTTAGGTCTATATTTTTTTAATCAGATTACAAAATCGGTCTCATATCTTTTCAAAAAGTTTCACTGTCAGTCTTACCTAACCCAAAGATATATGACCATTTCTATAACCTGACCAAAAGTATGAAACAAATTCTTCAACCTAACTCAAAGGTATGAGATCAAATTACATGAGCAAAAGTTATAAAAAAATTTACTATTTGGTCTTTCAACCAATCAATCAATCTTTCAATAATCAAAATTTTTTAAAATATATATTTGATTCCTTTGATGATTTAGTCCTTGAATTTAAACTAATTTTCTACTTCTTAGTCCTTAAATTTTTACTTAATTTGTATGTTTTGATCTTAGAATTTATATTAAATTTATATTTTTAGCCTTTGAATTTAACCTAGGAGTGATATTAGTCCTTATATTTGCTAAAGCATTAAAAATATTAAAAAGGTAAAGCATTTTAGAAATATAGAATTTAACTTTTTAATCTATACTCAAGTCACAACTTTTACCAAATTGGCATTGTGCTAATTTGTTCAATGAGGTTAGAACTTTGGCTGCGAATATTTCTTTTTTATGGGTGTTTGGATTTCAATTTCAGCTAATAAAACGACTAATTGACTCGCTAAAGTTTCGATTTATAGGTTATACTGCTTGATTTGGGTCAATGGATTGTCAATGGAGCACCAACCCACTTAAAGATATCCTTATATGGTTGTTTTAGTTCTCGTTAATTGTTTATTGTTTTATTTTTTCTTGTCGGTGTATCGTGTGGAACACCTAGGGTTTGTGAGTATGTTGCAATTCCAAAAGTCACAATTATAGATTGGCCAAAAAAAAGTCACAATTCAAAAATTGTTTTCATATTAAAAAAACACTTCTTTAATCTTCAAATTTTATATTAATTTTTTTATTTTTTTTAATATTTATTTATTGTCAATTTTATCCTTAGACTTTAGAATAAAATTGTTAGTTTGAATGCACAAGAAAAATATACCAAGAGGAAGATGAATTGACGGCGGAAATTGTTAGTTTGAATTGGATTTTAGTTTGAATGCACAAGAATAAAATTGTTAGTTTGAATGCACAAGAAAAATATACTCAAGTCACAAGAGAGAGATTTTATTTTTTTGGTGTAAAATTGTTAGTTTGAATGCACAAGAAAAATTAAATCGACGGCGATGGATTTAAGATCGGATTTCGGAGTGAGAGGATTCGAGTGAAGCGTGGTGGAACAGAGGTCGAAGAAGGGGGTTTTCTTGCAGATTTGGTCGATTATGTCGCCGTCGCCGCCGTTGACGGCGGCTTTTTGGGTTGAGAAGATCACGAGGATAAGGAAGAGGAAGAGAATGTGGAGTGTGAGGAATGATGATGATGACGGTAATGGAGGAAGAAAGAGAGAGAGAGAGGTGTGAGAGAGAGGGGGAGAGGTGTGAGAGAGAGGAAATTTTTGGATTTTGGTACAAATTCACTTAAAATTTTAATTTATTTTATTTTTTTTTACGTTTTGATCCTATTACAAAAAGAAAAGGACCTTAATATAAAAAAATAAAACTTTTGGAGATGAAAATTTATTTTTCCTAATTTTTTAACAGAAAAATGGATGGAAAACGTTAGAGGGACTAACTTTGACTAGTTTTGGATAACTGAGGGACCAATATGGAACGAAAAATAACTGAGAGACCTATTTGAAACAATGAGCATAACAGAGGGACAAAAATAGGACTTTGGCCAAATAAAAATATAAGTTAGGAACAAGAAACAGAATAGTTTACATTTTGTGCAATGTAGAGAGAGAATGGAAGAGTTAGAGGAGAGAAGTGTGGGTCCCACTATTTTTTTCTATCTCTAACTCTTTCTTTCTCTGTCTACACTGTATGAAAATGTACAAAAATAAAACTGAAGAATTCCAAGTCTGAAATAAAGTAAATTAATAATAATCATTGTTAATATAACAACACATAATTAACAATCATAATTAACTCATCAAAGCTCATCAATCATAAATAATATTTCCAAAAATATAATAATCACAATAAAAACATTTTCTTTTATAGTTCCTAAAAAATATAGGGACATATTTCCCTAAAATATTCAGCACATAAAGACATAATATAAATCAGATAAAATCTGATTGAAGCAATTTAATAAACATGCATTAAACATGAAAATAATTTCACTAAAGAAAAATATATTATATAAACCCAAATTTCAATAAGAAAACTTTCTAAAACAATTTTTAATCAATAATAATAAATTATTCAAAGCTCATTTCGAAATTATTTAATACCAAAAATGATATATAACCAAAAATATTATTCTAAAAAATTTTGCAAATTATCGAATAAATTACAAAAAAAAAGTCCTTATACAATATTTNCACGTGTGCAGGCGCGTCCACGTGGCAGCCCGCCATTGGTCCTCGCCGCACCGCACGGTGTGCGGTACGGCAGAGGATCCATTGCCAAAATTTACACCTAGTGAGATCCCTAACCTCACCTTAGTAATTTACATTATTTCAATTAGGTCCTCGCCTCCACTCCATGGAAGAACAAGAAAAGTCGTTAACTTCCGAATTAAGATACATACGTGCAAAAAACTGCCACGTGGCTTCAAGAAGCCCCTAGTTTCTCCTAGACCTCTAGAAAGATCTTTTGCTATTGAATCAATAGACCCCACATCGTCACATACACATATACATCACTCCATTTTTAGATACTCAAATTTACATTTTATAAAGCAAATCAGATTTCGTTTCCACCGTCCGATCAATCCAGATCGTCGTTTTTCGGTGTCGATATATTCCCATTTCACGAATCTTTTGCCCTATAATAATACATTACTGTGTTCATCCGTAGCTTTCAGATTTCAGTGACGACGAGTTTTAAGTTTTCACACAATCAATCAGATCAATCAATGGCTTCCAACAAGGTTTGTAATAATATTCAACCACTTCTTCATAATCATAATCATTTTGTTCTTGATCTTCTTTTCGTTGAGATTGATTAATTGCGAGATGCTTTGTTTATTTCTATATTGATCGATGTTGTTTCTTTGGAAATTTTTCAGACGACGGAGTTTGAGAGGAAGAATCCAGAGCTGAAACACCTAGGGTTTGTGAGGTATGCTGCAATTCGAGCTTTGGTTTGCGTTTCGAATCTCTACGATTACGCAAAGCAGAACTCTGGACCTTTGAGATCCACCGTCGGAACGGTGGAAGGCACCGTCAGCAACGTTCTCGGTCCCGTCTATCACAAATTGAAAGGCGTCCCTGACGATCTCTTGGTTTTTGTTGACAATAAGGTATTTTCTGATTTCGTCTTTCTCCGATTCTTGGATTTACTTTTGGAAAAAAAAAAACTTCTGGATCAAGAAATTTAGAGTTTTCTTTTCTGAATTCTTGATAGTCTCGTGTGTGTACCCCGAAATTTCTGTTGTGTTAGCATAGATGGTAACCTTCTTTTTTGGGCTACGATCTGATCGAAGCTTATTAGTTATTAGTGATCTCTTGTTTGTAATTAGCTAACTAAGTCTATTTTAAATAGCCAAGAACTTTTTTCTG
Source organism: Chamaecrista fasciculata (assembly GCA_003254925.1). Taxonomy (NCBI): domain Eukaryota; kingdom Viridiplantae; phylum Streptophyta; class Magnoliopsida; order Fabales; family Fabaceae; genus Chamaecrista; species Chamaecrista fasciculata. The sequence continues at coordinate 912 of QANZ01036628.1, read as the reverse complement.
ATTTATGGAGTAAACCAATATGGCCAGGTCATGTTTTTCCAGATTAAGTTATCCTGATAGTTTGTCTCATGGTGAAGTTTTTCTCCCAAGCCAAACTTGAATATACAGCTTAACATATTTAGCTTATTTATGTATGGGTGATATTACGTTGAATTGTTAATTATTGATTGCATTGAAGTAATGGTTTTTATGAGAATCGTTAATAATAGTACTCAAGTAATCAGGTTCCACTTGAGAATATGATGCTTTTCTCTGTTCCTCTGTTGATTAACACACTGGTTATTTCCTGAATTAAATGCTTTGATTGAAGTGGGAGTACACCCAACAAAAAGCATGTTTGACATATTTACTTGTTTGAATTTGGTCTATTAAAAAATTGTTACACTTGTTTCATGCTGATTGAATTATTTATCCCATATTCAGCCACATCTAGCTGAGCTATTTACATATGATTGTGGCAGGTGGATGAAGCTACTCACAAATTCGATGAGCATGCACCTCCTCTTGCAAAGAAAGTTGCAAGCCAAGCCAAGAATTTGATAGAGACAGTGACAGAAAAGGCAGAGAAAGTTGTAAAAGAGGCTCAAACTGGAGGGCCACGAGCAGCTGCACACTATGCAGCTACAGAATCTAAGCATTTTGTGCTAATAAACACTGTAAAATTGTGGAATGGTTTGAACCAATATTCTTCATTCCATACAGTAGCAGACATAGCTGTTCCACAAGCTGCTCATTGGTCTAAGAAATACAACCATGTGATTAAGGAGATGAGTGGAAAGGGTTATACTGTATTTGGGTATTTACCTTCTATTCCCGTTGATGAGATAGCCAAGGCGTTTAAGCAGCAGAGAGGAGAACCAAAGACGAAGAAGGTTGAGGAAGAACCAGCTTCTGAAGGACATAAAGCAGATT
>QANZ01036608.1:59603-77920 GCA_003254925.1 Chamaecrista fasciculata | reverse complement strand
ATGATGTGTTATATGCTTATGGAGATCTGCATGATAACCACTATATCTTAGAATTGAAACAAAGACATAATAATGATATCTATAACATTGATACCAAAAGGATTAAGGTTGGCGAACCTAATCCTGCGTACCTTTGGCACTGTCGTCTAGGCCATATAAACGAGAGACACCTAGAGAAGCTCCATAGAGATGGTCTTCTAAGCTCGTTTGATTTTGAATCATTTGATGCTTGCAAATCCTGTTTACTTGGCAAGATGACAAAAGCGCCTTTCACTGGTCAGAGTGAGAGGGCATCTGACTTATTGGGAATCATACATAGTGATGTATGTGGACCCATGAGTATTCATGCCAGAGGAGGTTACTCCTACTTTATTACGTTCACTGACGACTTCAGTAGATATGGGTATATCTACTTAATGAAGCACAAGTCAGAGTCTTTTGAAATGTTCAAAAGATTTCAAAATGAAGTTGAGAACCAACTTGACAAGAAAATTAAGATCCTTCGATCAGATCGAGGAGGTGAATATTGGAGTCAAGAATTCACTGATCATCTTAGTAGTTGTGGAATAGTTTCACAACTGACTCCTCCTAGAACACCACAGTGGAATGGTGTGTCTGAGAGGAGCAATCGAACTTTATTGGATATGGTTCGATCTATGATGAGTCAGACCGATCTTCCGCCATCCTTCTGGGGGTATGCTTTAGAAGCTGCCGCGTTCACACTTAACCGTGTTCCGTCGAAGGCCGTTGAGAAGACACCATATGAGATATGGAAAGGGAAGAGTCCTAATTTGTCTTACCTCAAGGTTTAGGGATGTGACGTTTACGTTAAGCAACAGCTTAACGATAAAATGTCTCCCAAATTCCTTAAGTGTCTGTTTGTGGGATACCCTAAAGAGACGAAAGGGTATTACGTCTACTGCCCAACTGACAACAAAGTGTTTGTGGTCAGAAGTGGATTCTTCTTAGAGAAGGATCTTGTTTCCAAGAGAAACAGTGGGAGTAAGATAGAGCTTGAAGAAGTTCAAGCTCCACAAGACACATAAGAGGCGCAGACGGAAACTGGAGAAGTTCCACAAAGAGTTGTGGAAGCTCCTCCACAAACACAAGGACCACGAAGATCTGATAGAACACGTTTTCAGCCAGAGAGATACTACGGATTTCTCGTGACTGAAAACAAGGATGTGTTGCTCAGGGACCGTGGTGAACCCACCACCTATCAAGAGGCCATCGTAGATCCCAACTCAGAAAAATGGGTTGAAGCCATGAAGGCTGAGATGCAATCCATGTACGACAACCAAGTTTGGACCTTGGTCACTCCACCTGAAGGGGTAAAACCCGTAGGGTGCAAGTGGGTTTTCAAAGAGAAAACAGACATGGATGGCAACGTCACCGTCTTCAAGGCGAGGCTAGTTGCGAAGGGATTTACGCAACGTCATGGTATAGACTATGACGAAACGTTTTCGCCTGTTGCAATGGCCAAATCCATTAGGATCCTCCTTGCCATAGCTGCATATTACGACTATGAGATATGGCAGATGGATGTCAAAACAACATTCCTTAACGGAAGGCTGCCTGAGGATGTGTATATGATACAACCCGAGGGGTTTGAATGTCGTGAGGCACCAGACAAGGTGTGCAAGCTTCAGAGATCCATTTATGGATTGAAGCAAGCATCCAGGAGTTGGAATCATTGTTTTGATGAGGTCGTCAAAGAGTTTGGCTTCCTACAAAACCCTGATGAACCTTGTGTTTACAAGAAGGTTAGTGGGAGCACGATTGTGTTCTTGGTACTATATGTCGATGACATACTACTCATTGGGAATGATGTTTCAACCTTAGAGATTGTAAAATCCTGGTTGGGAAAATCCTTTTCAATGAAGGACCTAGGAGAAGCCGCCTATATTCTAGGAATCAAGATCTATAGAGATAGATCTCGTAGGCTTCTTGGGTTGAGTCAAAGCACGTACTTGGATAAGGTACTGAAGAGGTTCAGTATGCAAGATTCCAAGAAGGGATTCATTCCGATGAATCATGGGCTGACCCTAAGCAAGAAACAGTGTCCGAAGACACTTGTTGAGCGAGGTCGCATGAGTGGGATCCCCTATGCCTCGACCATAGGATCCATCATGTATGCCATGCTGTGTACTCGACCCGATGTGTCGTTTGCCCTGAGTATGAAGAGCCGATTCCAACAAGACCCTGGTGAGGATCATTGGATCGCTGTCAAGAATATCCTTAAGTACTTAAGAAGGACTAAGGATGAGTTCTTGGTTTACGGTGGAACTGATGAAGAGCTATGTGTAAGGGGTTACACAGACGCTAGTTTCCAAACCGACCAAGATGACTTCAAATCGCAATCAGGATATGTGTTTCTCCTGAACGGTGGCAGCGTGAGTTGGAAGAGTTCCAAGCAGAGCACGATTGCCGATTCTACAATGGAGTCCGAGTATATTGCAGCATCGGATGCGGCAAAGGAGGCTGTGTGGATTAGAAAGTTCATCTCCGAGCTTGGTGTGGTTTCGACCATCTCTGATCCCATTACCCTGTATTGCGACAATAGTGGAGCTATTGCGCAAGCCAAGGAGCCACGGTCCCACCAGAGGACCAAACATATACTCAGACGTTTTCACCTCGTCAGGGAGATGATTGACAGAGGTGATGTGAAGATTTGCAAAGTGGCAGGCGAGGATAATGTTGCTGATCCTCTGACAAAGCCGCTTGCAAGCGTCATACATGAGAGACATGTATCGTCAATGGGGATAAGACGCATTGATTAGTGTACCTAGGAGTAGGAACAGCTAGATTGATGATTGTACCCTAGTGCAAGTGGGAGTCTGTTAGGAATTGTGCCCTAGGGCCAATCCTCTTTTATATATGTTATGAACATATGGATTAATTTATAGAGATAAATTAATGGTTTTCACATTATAAGCATGTTTACTATGATTACGTCCATGATTAATTATAAGATAATTAATCTAAATCTGTCCCTGATCGATTGTTTTCGTGGGAGCGAAAATGAACTAAGATAAGCATGACCTCGGTGCATAGCGATGCACGCACTACATGCTGGAACGAGAGTCATGGTGCAATTACGTAAGGGGTTACGAGTTGCTGGACTGACCCGGAGAGTCCTGCATGGGTTTAGTCATCAGCCTGCCTCTCTTGTACGCCTGTCACGACGCCTTAGACCTGAGGTCATCATTATTCCGGCGTTGCAGTTGTCAGACTTTGGCTTAGTCTAACGTTGCCCGTAGCTGGGTAGCCATAAGGGCTAAGTACGGGTTTGGTTGATTGTCGTGTTGAGGAATGTGGACTGACCAAAATCGGGATTTTGTTCCCCATTAGATGGGAGATATCTTACTGGCGCCCTCGATGAGTCTGTCCAGGAAATGCGTGGCCACGCTAGGATATGGGACTTACTCAAGGAGATCGAGAAAGTAAAGGTTTGGATCATGGATGACTTTCCTGTGCCTGATCCATAACCAAGATATCGTAGAACAATATGGTCGGTGCCATGGAGGTACGAAGGTTAAAATCGGTTTTGGTAACAAACGATCACTCACGTGTTTTGGGTAGTCGTGATGGCTTGCTAGAGTCCGCTCACGACTTGTAGGACATAGGGATGACCTACTGCCAACTTCACATGGGGCCTGCTGGGTCACACACGAGCAGGATTAGAACACAGTTTATAAAGGACACGAACTAGGGTAATTCGTGGGTCACTCCGTGGCCTAATTTAAGACACAGAGGAAATGTCTGGGACATTATGTCTTGTCTTAAATTTTCTACAGTTTAAATAATTGTTAAATGATTAATAGAGATTAATTATTTACAATTAAAATATTACTAATAATAAATCAAGTAATTCCTAAAAGTTAGGAGATTATTGATTTATAAAATTCCCTAATATTGGCATAGAGGGTGGCGCCTCATTTTAAGGTGATTTAAATAATAAAAATGTTTTATTGATTTAAATCATGAGTTTGAATTTGGATTTGAAATTCAAGATTTGAATTAAGATATTAGGGTAATATTTTAATTCAATAAAGGATTTAAATTTAGAATTCAAATTTTGAATTGAAGCAACTAGGCGCCTATCTCATGTGGGTCCCTTTGGGAGATTTGATCTTCCATTTGATTCTCTGATATAGGGATTTGAATTTGAATTGAAATATTATAGTAATATTTTAATTAGATATTCAAGTCTTAAAGATATGATATTATTGTAATATCATGATTTTATATTTATAAAATTACCATAATTTTGGTAATTATAAGCTAAGAAAGTCGCCTAGCTCATTGTGTGAATTCATGCAATTTTGTGAAAAACCCTAGTTTTGCTTAGGCAAGTCGAAATTCATCCTTGTTGAGAGAAACATTTCGCTACCCACCTTCCTAGAGAGAGAAGTCGATTTTCTTCTAAGGGGTTAGGAGAGAAATCGAAAGTTGTGGGTTCTAGGGTTCTTGAGAGAAGAAGAACAAAAGGAGTTTTGTTGCTGTCTTCTGCTCTATTGCGCCACCTAGCCTGGATTCAGAGAAGGAGTTCCTGAGTTCATTAACTGATTCAATCCCGAGTTTCTTTGGAGAAAGAAGCAAGGAGGCTAGCACCTCGTGTTCGGGAAACTGTTCGTGTGGATTACCGGTGGAGGGAGAACGTGGAAACGGACTTCTAGACTCACCAAGTTCAACCAACCGATTGAAAGCTTGAGGTAAAACACTTTTCATATCTGGTTTTAAATTCAACTAGCGGATCTCAGGGTGGGATTTTCCTGGGGAGCGCAAGTCTTTTTTTATTTACAGTTTGCTTCCGATGCGTGTTTTCCCCGGGATTTCCCAACAGTGGTATCAGAACCACGCTAGTCCTGGATTTAAAATCATTTTGTGTACATGTGATGTATGCTTGGCGTGTTTTTACTTGTTTCAATCACGTTTTGGTTTTACAAAAAATCCACCGATTATTTTCCTAAAATTGAATCTACAAGAAAAGGTGCAAATTTATGTATGTGATACATAAAGAAATCAATATGATTGATTTGGAAATTTTTCTTGCAAGTTTAGGCCAAAGTCGAAATTCCCATATAATTATGGTTAAAAGTGTTTTAATCATAATATTATTTGGGTGACTGAAAATTTAATAAAATTGTGAATTTTAAAATTTTTGGGTCAATAATTAAAATTTTGGAATATGATTCCTGAATTTTATAATTATTGATATTGGGCCTAATTTCAAGAAAAAGGCATGTTAAAATTGCACAACCTAATTTAAACACCTACAAAAATCGTTTTTGTATGTGTTGCAAATATATCGTGTTTGACATAATTGTATGAATTGTTCATATATGTAATTGTGTGGTGTTGGATATGGCTCTAGGTTTTTGGTGTATACGGCCTACGTGTCGTCTCCCTCTATCCGATGTAATTTTACTTTTCAATTTATGCCTCAATGTAACTGGGGTTAATTTTCTTGTCAAGTTGGTTCTCAACTTCATTTTGAAATCTTTTGAACACTTCAAAAGACTCTGACTTGTGCTTCATTAAGTAGACATACCCATATCTACTGAAGTCGTCAGTGAACGTAATGAAGTAGGAGTAACTTCCTCTGGCATGGATACTCATGGGTCCACATACATCACTATGTATGATTCCCAATAAGTCAGATGCCCTTTCACTCTGACCAGTGAAAGGCGCCTTTGTCATCTTGCCAAGTAAACAGGATTCGCAAGCATCATATGATTCAAAATCAAATGAGCTTAGAAGTCCATCTCTATGGAGCTTCTCTAGGCGTCTCTCATTTATATGACCCAAGCGACAGTGCCAAAGGTACGTAGGATTAGGTTCGCCAACCTTACCTTTTAGTATCAATGTTATAGATATCGTTATTTTGTCTTTGTTCCAATTTTAAGATATAGTGGTTATCATGCTGATCTCCATAAGCATATAACACATCATTCTTATAAATTGAACACTTTCCATTACCATTCACACAAATAAAACCTTCCTTATCCAAATAAGAAAGAGATATAATGTTTGAACTTAAACATGAAACGTAATAACAATTATTCAAAGACAGAATAAGCCCAGTGGGCAAAACAAGCTCGTATGTTCCTACAGCAACAGCAGCAACCCTTGCTCCATTGCCCACACGTAGGTCCACCTCGCCTCTGCTCAGCTTTCTACTTCTTCTCAACCCCTGCACATTAGTACATATGTGAGAACCACAAGCAGTATCCAATACCCAAGTGGTAGGAGTAGACAAGTGAACGCCTATAACAAAGATACCTGAAGTAGAAGCCTCATTCTTCTTCTTCTTCAGATCTTCCATGTACAGCTTACAATTTCTTCTCCAGTGACCCGGCTTCTGGCAGAAGAAACAAACTGCATCCTTAGAGGTCTTTGCCTTCTTGGCAGGAGGTGGGTTAGGTTTTGCTGCAGGCTTGGTCCCACCAACCTCAGCATCTCCTTTCCTCTTTCCTTTGCCCTTCCCCTTTCCCTTGTTCTGAACTAACAAGACAGTGCTAGGCGCCTTCTTAATAGATGCCTCAGCAGTCTTTAGCATCCCATGCAGTTCAGACACTGATTTCTCCATGCCATTCATATTGAAGTTCAAGACGAACTGGTCATAACTTCTGGGCAGCGAATGCAGGATCAAATCCGTCGCTAGCTCTGGCAAAATGGGAAATCCCAGCCTAGCAAGGTGATCTATGTGCCCCTGCATCTTCAAGACGTGGGCACTCACAGATCCACCTTCTGCCATCTTGCAAGAGTAGAGAGCTTTTGAAGTCTCAAACCTCTCTTGCCTTGCCTGTACTTGGAACATTTCCTTGAGATGCGTTATCATCTCATATGCCCCTTTGTTCTCCAAGTTCTTTTGAATCTCGGGAACCATGGTAACGAGCATAAGACAGGCAACGTCCACAGAGTCACTCTGATGCTTCTCGTAAGCATCCTTCTGAGCTCTTGGAGCATTGGCAGCAGGCTGTTCAGGGATGGGGTTGTCTAGGACATAGAGCTTTCTCTCCTGGGTGAGAACAATTCTCACATTCCGGTACCAGTCGAGAAAGTTAGTCCCAGTCAACTTGTCCTTCTCAAGGACAGATCGCAGTGATAGTGAGGGAACGTTTGTTGCCATTTGATTCTACAATTCAGATATGCAAAGTTTAATTAGCAGGAAAATAAAATATATCCACCATTTTATAAAACCCAGTAAAATTTATTATTAGTGGCTAAGACCCATATTTCACCAAAGTCTACCGTCGCTGAGGGCGATCATGCATCCTTTAGCTATTTAGGTAGGTAACTCCTTACCAATCACATCTCTATGTGACTCTTAGATCTTTATGGGACTGTATCATCATATGATACGGCATGTTTATCCCATCTAATGCCTTGAGGCCCAAAACCGTTTTGATAGCCCCATTAAGTCACACAATAAAACTCGTGAATGGCAAGGCCCAAACGACGAGGCCGAAGCCCAGCCCCATATCATCAACGGCGTCACTTAAACACGTGTCGCTGAGGGCGATCACCGCATTTAATGACCCAAGATTTCAATGGGCGTCGAACTGAAAACCCCCATTCACCCGTGTCTCCTCGAGGTCAAGGCAGATACGTGTCGCTGAGGGCGATCACCGCTCCACGATGAACAAGATTTCAACAGGGTGTTTTATTGATGGCATTAAAACTTAAGATTTTCTAAAAGGGTTTGATTTTTGAAAAAGTTCCGTTTTATAGTTTAATTTTAAAACTCCTTTTAAAATTAAACGAGTCATGCCACATGTTTATTCCCCAAGTGTATCACATACACATAAACATGTGCACGGATTATGCATCATATGCAAAATCCCATGCTCGTATCGCATACGAATACATATATATATATGGCGCCAAAAGCGGGGTAAATTGCATGTTAAAATCGCATCCTAAACATACATCTAGCGCTTTGTATCACATACAAACCTAAATGCAAACTGACATACATTGTGTTTAGATATGGCTCACCTATCCTAATAATTCTCCCAAGCCAATGAGAGAATTTTTCTAAAAAGAAAAAAGTAAAATTACAAGAGAGTAAACCCCAGTTACATTGAGGTATAAACTGAAAAGTAAAATTACATCGGATAGAGGGAGACGACACGCAGGCCGTATACACCAAAAACCTAGAGCCATATCCAACACCACACAATTACATATATGAACAATTCATACAATCATGTCAAACACGATATATTGTAACACATATCAAAAACGATTTTTGTAGGTGTTTAAATTAGGTTGTGCAATTTTAACATGCCTTTTTCTTGAAATTAGGCCTATTATCAATAATTATAAAATTCTGGAATCATATTCAAGAATTATAATTATTGACCCAAAAATTTTAAAATTCATAATTTTATTAAATTTTCAGACACCCACATAATATTATAATTAAAACACTTTTAATCATAATTATATGGGAATTTCTACTTTGGCCTAAACATTCAAGAAAATTTTCCAAATCAATCCTATTGATTTCTTTATCTATCACATACATAAATTTGCACCTTTTCTTGTAGATTCAATTTTAGGAAAAATATTTGGTGGATTTTTCGTAAAACCAAAACAAGATTGAAACAGGTAAAACACGCCAAGCATACATCACATGTACACAAAATGACCTTAAACCCAGGACTAGCGTGGCTCTGATTCCACTGTTGGGAAGTCCCGGGGAAAACACGCAGCGGAAGCAAAAGAAAATAAAAAAAAAACTTGCGCTCCCCAGGAGTTTCCCACCCTGAGATCCGCTAGTTGAATTTAAAATCAGATACGAAAAGTGTTATACCTCAAGCTTTCAATCAGATGGTTAAACTTGGTGAGTCTGAGAAGTCCGTTTCCACGTCCTTCCTCCACCAGTAATCCACACGAACAGTTTCCCGAACACAAGGTGCTAGCCTTCTTGTTTCTTTCTCCAAAGAAACCAGGGAATTCAATCTACAGTTGTTGAACTCAGGAACTCCTTCTCTGAATTCAGGCTAGGTGGCGCAACAATGGAGGAGACAGCAACAAAACTCCTTTTGAGAAATTTTTTTTAACTCTAGGAACCCACAACTTCGAATTTTTTTTCTAACTCCTTAGAAGAAAATCGACTTCTCTCTCTAGGAAGGTGGGTGGCGAATTTTCTCTCTCTACAAGGATGAAAATGGACTTGCCAAATGAATTAGGGTTTCATGTGTGTATGTGTTAGGCGACTTTCTTAGTATATAATTACCAAAATTATGGTAATTTTATAACTATAAAATCATGATATTACAATAATATCATACTTTAAGACTTGAATATCTAATTAAAATATTACCATAATATTTTAATTCAAATTCAAAATGGTATATCAGAGAATCAAATGGAAGATCAAATCTCCCAATGGGACCCACCTTGAGATAGGCGCCTAACCACTTTATTTTATTGAAATTTTATAAATCAAAAATAACTCCTAACTTTTAAGAAGTCATAACCAACTTATTTTATCTCAATGTTTTTGAATTAAAATATTACCCTAATATCATTAATTCAAATTTTGAATTCTGAATTTAAATTCTTTATTGAATTAAAATATTACCCCAATATCTTAATTCAAATCTTGAATTTTTTTTTCAAATTCAAACTCATGATTTAAATCAATAAAACATTTCTATTAATTAAATCTCCTTAAAAAAAGGCGCCACCCTCTATAATAATATTGGGGAATTTTATAAATCAATAATCTCCTAACTTTTAGGAACCTTATCTGATTTATTTTTCCCTAATATTTTAATTGTAAATAATTAATCCTTATTAATTTAGACTAAGCCAAAGTCTGAAAACTGCAACGCCGGAATAATGATGACCTTAGGTCTAAGGCGTCGTGACAGGTGTACAGGAGAGGCAAGCTGATGACTAAACCCATGCAGGACTCTCCGGGTCATGTCCAGCAACTCGTAACCCTATACGTAATTGCACCATGACTCTCGTACCAGCATCTAGTGCATGCATCTCTATGCACCGAGGTCATGCTGGTCTTAGTTCATTTCAAGTTCCCACTTGAATGAGCGACCAGGGACAGTTTAGACTAATTATCTCATAATTAATCACGGACTGTTATCATAGTAAACATGCTAATAATATGATAACCATTAATTTATCTCTATAAATTAATTGATATGTTCACAACATATCTATAAAATGATTGGCCCTAGGGCACAATCTCCAACAGACTCCCACTTGCACTAGGTACAATCATTAATCCAACTGTTCCTAACTCTTAGGAACATCCATTAATGTGTCTAATCTCCATTTTTGACATTACATGATGCCCATGTAAGACCTGTGCTAGGGATCTCTATATGACATTACTGTTCCTAACATTGTCAAAAGAGGATCGGCAACATCCTCGTCTGCTACCTTATCATATCTTGATATCACCATCTCTAGGTGATCATATCTGAGTGCATATATATATATATATATCACTGTCGGAACATCAGTGGGAATCCAATCCCATTTGGTGTCGTCCAGTCTCCACAGGGTGACCACCAATCACTCCTCAAAAATTACTTTTACGCTCTGCGTCTCCACGCGACCAACCCTTTGTTGTAGAATCAGCAATCGTGCTCCGCTTGGAAACTCTTTCCAACTCACGATGCTACCGTTCAGGAGAAACACGTATCCATACTGCGATTTTATCTTGGTAGGTTTTGGAAAACGGGCACCTGTGTAACTCTTACACATCAATTCCACCATAATCCAAGATTTCATCCTTAGTTCTTCCTAAGTAATCAAGGATGCTTATGACAGCGGTACAAGGATCCTCACCAGGGTCTTGTTGGAACCGGCTTGTCACGCTCAGGGCAAATGACACATTGGGTCGAGTACAAGCATGATGGATCCTATTGCTGAAGCATAAGGGATGCCACTCATGCGCCCTTACTCAACTAGTGTCTTGGGACACTGTTTCTTCCACAGGGTCAATCCTTGATTCATCGCCACGAATCCCCTTGGAGTCTTGCATACTGAACCCCTTCAGTACCTCATCCAAGCATGTACTCTGACTCAATCCAAGAAGCCTACAAGATCTATCTCCATAGATCTTAATGCCTAGAATATAGGCAGCTTCTAAGTCCTTCATTGAAAAGATTTCCAAACCAAGATTCTCAATCTCTAAGGTTGGAACATTATTTCCAATGCGCAATATGTCATTGACATATAGCACCAAGAACACAATTGTGCTCCCACTAACCTTCTTGTAAACACAAGGCTCGTCAGCGTTTTGTAAGAAGCCACACTCCTTTGACTACCTCATCAAAACGATAATTCCAACTCCGTGATGCTCGCTTCAATCCACAAATGGATTTCCAAAGCTTGCACACCTTTACTTGTTCCTCTGGACATACAAAACCCTCAGGTTGTGTCGTACACATCCTAGGGCAGCCTTCCATGCTGCTTTGACATCCATTTGCCATATCTCATAGTCATAATATGCAACTATGGCAAGCAGGATCCTAATGGCCTTGGCCATTTCTCAGAGTTGGGATTTACGATGGCTTTTGATAGGTGGTGAGCACACCATGCTCTGTGAGCAACACATCCCTGTTTTTAGTCACGAGAAATCCCCATTTCTCTGGCTGAACGTGTCCTATCAGACCTTCGTGGTCCTTGTGTTATTAGAGGAGCTTCCACAACACCTTGTGGTTCTTCTCTAGTTTCCGTCTGTGCCTCTGAAGTGCTTTGTGCATCTTGAACTCCTTCAAGATCTACCTTACTCCCACTGTTTCTTTTGGAAACAAGATCCTTCTCTAAGAAGATCAACTTCTGACTACAAACTCTTTGTTGTCAGATGGGCAGTAAACATAGTATCCCCTCGTTCCCTTGGGGTACCCTACAAGCACCTTTGGGGAGATAGTTTATCGTTTGCTTAACATAAAATTCACACCCCCAAATTTGAGATAAGACACTATGGGACTCCTCCCATCCATATCTCATATGGTGTCTTCTCAACTGCCTTAGACGGAACACGGTTAAGTGTGAACACGACAGCTTCTAATGCATATCCTTAAAAGGATCACGGAAGATCAGTTTGACTCATCATAGACCGAACCATATCTAATAGAGTTCGATTCCTCCTCTTGGAAACACCATCCCCATGGGGTTTCAGAAGGGGTAAGTCGTGAGACCCTCTCACAGCTTCTAAGATGATCAACAAATTCTTGACTCAAATACTCGTCCTCTAGATCGGATCGAAGGACTTTGATTTTCTTGTCAAGTTAGTTCTCTACTTCACTTTGAAATCTCTATTTCACAAGACTCCGACATATGCTTTAATAGGTAGCCCAAGTCAAACCTATTGAAGCAGTTAGTAAGAGTAACCACCTTTAACTTGCATACTTATGGGTCCACATACATCACCATGTATGATCCCCAATAAGTTCGATGCCCTCTCACTGTGGCCAGTGAAAAGCGCCTTTGTCATTTTTCCAAGTAAACAAGAATTCCCAAGCATCATATGATTCAAAATCAAATGAGCTTAGAAGTCCACCTCAATGGAGCTTCTCTAGGCGTTTCTCGTTTATATGGCCTAAACGACAATGCCAAAGGTATATAGGATTAGATTCGCTAATCTCAATCCTTTTCCTATCGGTGTTATAGATATTGTTATCGTGTTAACGTTCAAATTTCAAGACGCAATGATTACTTTGCAAATCACCATAAGCAAACAATCATCATCTTTATAAATTGAACACCATTCTTTTCAGTTAACACATGCAAAACCTTCCTTATCTCATAAGAAAGAAAAGCATTGTTTGAATTTTAAAGAAGTTACATGATAACAATAAGCCCAGAGGGCAAAACAAGCTCGCATGTTCCTACAACAACAGCAGCAACCCTTGCTCTATTGCCTACTCGTAGGTCCATCTCGCTTATGTTCCAGCTTTCTACTGTCTCTAAGACCCTTCAAATCAAATGTGAAAACCACATGCTGTATCTAATACCCAAGCGGTTATAGTAGACAAGTGAACGTCTATAACGAAGATACCAGAAGTAGAGATCTCATCTCTCCTTTTATTTATTTGATCTTCCCAATACAATTTGCAATTTCTCAAAAGGCAAATTGCATCCTTTGAAAGCTTTGCCTTCTTGGCAGGTAGTGGGTTAGGCTCAGCCGCTGGCTTGGTCTCACCAAACTCGGCGTCTCCTTTCCTCTTTCCTTTGCCCATCCCTTTCCCTCGACTTAGGAACGTTTCCTTGAGATGTGTGACCATCTCTACAGCCGACAATATTCCTTTGTTCAACTCTTGAACTATTGTGGCTAGCATCAAGCCAAGTGACGTCCACAAAGTCATTGAAGTGCTTCTCCAAGCAATTCTCTATGCTCTTGGAGCGTCCTTGGCATGCTCTTCAGGGGAGGGATCTCCAGGACATAAAATTTCCTTTGTTGGGTGAGAGCAAATCTCATATTACAAAACCAGTCGAGGAAGTTAGCAGCTTCCTTCGTTGGGTTGAGAACATTTCTCAAATTACAATACCAGTTAAGGAATTTTGTCTTAGACAACTTGTCCTTCTCAAGGACAGATCGCAGTGATAGTGATGAACTATTGTTTGTTGCCATTGATTCTACAACTAAGATATGAAAAGTTTTATTAGCAGGAAAAATACTTCCACCATTTTATAAAACCCAGTGAAATTTATTATTGGTGGCTAAGACCCATATTTCACCAAAGTTTACCATCGCGGAGGCGATCATGCACCCTTTGGTTATTTAGGTAGGTAACTCCATACCAATCACATCTCCATGTGACTCTTAGATCCTTATGGGACTGTATCATCTCATGATACTTATTATGGCACGTTTATCCCATCTAATGCCTTGAGGTCCAAAACCGTTTTGATAACCCCATTAAGTCACTCGGTAAAACATGTGAATGGCTAAGTTCAAGACAATGAGGCTAAAAGGCCAGCCCCCATATCATCAAGGCCCAACTGCAACACGTGTCGCGGAGGCGATCACCGTATTCAAAGAACCAAGATTTCAACGGGCATCGTGTTGAAAATCCCATTCACCCGTGTTTCCTCAAGGTCAAGGCAGATATGTGTCGCGGAGGCGATCACCGCTCTACGATGAACAAGATTTCGACAGGGCGTTTTAGCGATGGCATTTATTTATAAAATTGTTCCGTTTTAAAGTTTAATTTTAAAATTCCTTTTAAAATTAAACGAGTCATGCCACATGTTTATTACCCCATGTATGTCATACATATAAACATGTGCCCGGATTTTGTATCGTATACAAAATCCCACGCTCGTATCGTATACGTGGTTGTAGCGCGATATATATAAAATAGCATGTTAAAATTCGCACCCTAAACATACATCTAGCGCATACAACTAAATGTAAAAGCATACACCGTGTTTAGATATGGCCCATCTACCCTAGAATTCTCCCAAGCCAATGAGAGAACCTTTCTAAAAGGAAAAATAAAATTACACGTGAATAAACCCCAGTTACATTGAGGTATAAACAGAAAGTAAATTTTACACCAGAGTAGAGGGAGACGACACGCAACCCGTATTTACGGAAATAAACCTCCTAGAGCCATATCCAACACCACACAATTCAAATATGAATAATTCATACAATTATGTCAAACACGGTAACCAACACAAATATTAAAACTCCTTTTAAGATTGTGTTCAATTTTAGGGTCTGTGCAATTTTAACATGCCTTTTCTTGAGATTAGGCCTTTATCAATAATTATAAATACCATCATTCAAGAATTTATAATTATTGACCCCCAAAAATTGTAAAATTCACAATTTTAACAAATTTTCAGCCACCTTTATAATTATTATAATTAAAACACTTTTAACTATAATTATAAAGGAATTTCGATTTTGGCCTAAAACATCAAGAAAAATTTTCCAATCGATCCAATCGACTCTATATGTATCTCATACATATAATTTGCACCTTTTTCTGTAGATTGAATTTTTAAGAAATATATTTGGTGGATTTTTGTTAAACCAAAAACGTGATTGAAAGCGGTAAACACACATATCATACATCTCATGTACACATAAACAGTTTTAAATCCTAGAACTAGCATGGCTTTGATACCACTGTTGGGAATTCTAGGGGCCTAACGCAGCGGAAGCAAATATAAAACTTAAAATAAAACACGCCAGGTCCTAAAATTCCCGAACGGATCTGCTAGTAGAATGTAAAACTTTTAAGATAGTGGTATACCTCACGAGTTTCAATCGATTGGTTGAACAAGGCGTGTGCAAGGAGCCCACTCCCAGCGTGCTCCCTCTGCCAGTAATCCACACGAACAGTTTCTTCGGGCACCAAGGTGCTAGCCTTCAGTTCTTTTCTCCAAAAGAACAAGGGACCAATCTACAGTCTATTTGAACTCAAGAACTCCTTCTTGATTCAAATTCCAAAAGTGGCGCAATGGAGAATTCCCCACAAGAACTCCTTCTTGTCTTTCCTTCTCTCACAAACCCTAATTTTTGGCAACCACAAAACAAAATTGCCTAACTCCTTAGGCCAAGTCGATTTTACCCTCTCAACTCTTGAGAACCAAAAATTTCCTCACTTGGAACCTAGGGTTTTGAAGGAGGCGATTTTTATCTCTCTCAACAAGGAGGATGAAAAATTGCACAAATGAATTCTCACTGTTCTTAGCACTAGGCGCCTAGCCCTAGGCTATGTATATATATAATTATATTCAGAGCATTATTATAATTCCAATTTATAATAATAATGGCTTTCATGAATTGAATTTCAAATTTAAATATTACCATAATATTTAATTTAAATTCAAATCGTAATCTTAGAGAATCAAATGAGAGATCAAATCTCCCCAAAAGATCCTCTAAGATGGCGCCATATGCTCCTCATATTATCCTTGGAATTTTATAAATCAAAAACCTTCCTAACTCTTAGGAAGTCATGATTCTCTAAAGATCCTGATTTGAGATCTCATCAAATCTATTTGAATTCAAATCTTTTGATATCTCCATCAAATCTTTTGAATTCAAATTATTATTTAAATTAATAAAACACTTTTATTAACCTAAATACACTATAAGAGGCGCCACCCTCATGCTCCAATATTAGGGAATTTTATAATTCAATAATTTCCTAACTTTTAGGAATCTTATCTGAATTATTTTTCCTTAATATTTTAATTGTAAATAATTAATCCCCATTAATCATTTAACAATTATTATATTTAAATTTGTCCCACAAATTTAAATACTTCACAACTGTAGATCAATTAAGACAAGACTTAATGTCCCAGACATTTTTGCTGTCTTAAATCGTGTCACCGGAGTAACCCACGAATTAACCCTAATTCGTGTCCCTTTTAAACGGTGTCCTGTTCCTGCTCGTGTGTAACCCAGCAGGCCCCACTTGAAGTTGGCAGTATGTCATCTTCATGACCTACAAGTCGTGAGCGGACTCTAGCAAGCCATCACAACTACCCAAAACACGTGAGTTATCGTTTTTACAAAAACCGACTTAACCTTAGTACCACCTTGTCAAAGACCCTATTGTCACACGATATCTCGGTCATGGATTAGGCACAGGAAAGTCATCCATAATCCAAACCTCAACTTTCTCGATTTCCTGAGTAAGTCCCAAATCCCAGCGTGGCCACGCATTTCCTGGACAGACTCGTCGAGGGCGCCAGTTAGATATCTCTCATTTTAACGAGGGACAAAATCCCATTTTGGCCAATCCACATTCCTCAGCATGGCAATCAACCAGGACCGTACTTAGCCCTTATGGCTACCATGTTTCGGGCAACGTTAGACTAAGCCAAAGTCTGACAACTGCAACGCCGGAATAATGATGACCTCAGGTCTAAGGCGTCGTGACAGGTGTACAGGAGAGGCAAGCTGATGACTAAACCCATGCAGGACTCTCCGGGTCATGTCCAGCAACTCGTAACCCCGTACGTAATTGCACCATGACTCTCGTACCAGCATCTAGTGCATGCATCTCTATGCACCGATGTCATGCTGGTCTTAGTTCATTTCAAGTTCCCACTTGAATGAGCGACCAGGGACAGTTTAGACTAATTATCTCATAATTAATCACGGACTGTTATCATAGTAAACATGCTAATAATATGATAACCATTAATTTATATCTATAAATTAATTGATATGTTCACAACATATCTATAAAATGATTGGCCCTAGGGCACAATCTCCAACACGTTTCACATTGGGAACATAACTGATACAAAACAAACGTTAATGGCGTAATTGAAACTGACCTCAAACGTTAGGGGCGCAAAAGGGTCTTTTGTCTAAAAAGTATATAGAAAATCCAAGAAGTGGTCCCCCCAATTTATGTTTCATTCCGTGTGTGTAAGTAGGCAAACGGTATTATCTACTTTATCCCATCTAATATCTTTTCTATATATATCATTATTTAATGTCTTAAAATCTTAATACAATTGCTTATCAAAATATGAAGTAAATGGAAAGAAGTTAAAAAGGCATTCTCTCCAATCTTATCATATTATTACTTAATATTTTTGCTTAATATATAAAATAAAAAAGTTCAAGAGAAACTCAAAAGGTGAAAAATTGAGAGTAGTTTTAAATAAACTCCCAATATATATTAGAAATTTTATAAGAAATAAGGAAGTTGGTCTCCCGATTAAAATAGATATTTATTAATATATGGGTTAGTTTAAGATGCAAAGTTTAATTCTTGACATGGGATGAAATTACTGATGTGGCATAATTATAGTCATTGATGTAATTTAATGTTGAAAAATAAAAAAAAAATTATATTTTTTAACCAATGAAAATTGTGTATGGAGTCACATCATGAGTTACATACAACTAATTCTTCCACCTGTCATTATTTTATTGACTCATGACCCATTGCATCCCATGTCAAGAATCAAACTTTGCATCATAGACTAATCCTATATATATATATATATGCATTCTTAATTTCATATTCAATTTGATCCTTAAAGGAAAAACCTAATTTATCAATCTCTAATTTTATTATATCTCCATGAATAACTCATCACTTTCCATTATTAAATATTTAGCCAAAGTTCAATTTTGGTCTCTCAGTTATGCTCAATGTTCTAAGTTGGTCCCTCAGTTATTTTTTGTTCCATATTGACCCCTCAGTTTTCCAAAACTTGATACAGTTGGTCCCTTCAAAGTTTGAATTTTGTACATTAAGGTTATTTTCTTTTTATAATAGGATCAAGATATAAGAACAAAAAATAGATTAAGATTATAATTGAATTTAAAAAAAAACACC
>QANZ01036608.1:45067-59535 GCA_003254925.1 Chamaecrista fasciculata | reverse complement strand
CTCTCTCTCTCTCTCTCTCTCTCTCTCCATAATACTCCCTTCAAACACCTTCTCTTCTCGTCGCTCTGTTTTCTCTTCCTCCTCCCCCGCCGTCCACCCTCAATATTGCCCCAGGCTCTCCTTGGATTCCCGCAGATCCATACCCGATTATCCGGCGGGGACAAATCCGAACTGGCAACACATTGGAAATAGAGGCATATCGGTGGAGAGCCCTAGATTGAGCTCCTCTGGGAAGATAGTGTTCTAGAGATTAGAAAGAAGCTCCAGTAGTCCCAGTGGGAGAGGGAGGGAGGGAGGGAGAGAGAGAGAGAGAGAGAGGAAGTTGTTTTTTTGTTTAAATTTAATTACAATCTTAATTTATTTTTGGCAAAAGGCCCTTTCGTGTTCTTAACGTTTGGGGTTAGTTTCAGTTATGCCCCTAACGTTTTTTTGTGTCAATTATGCCCCCAATGTGAAACATTAGTGTCAATTATACCCTAACCTCAATTTATTTTGGGCTAAAGTCCTATTTTGGTCCCTCAATTTGCTCAAAGTTCTGTTTTGGTCGCTCAAGTCTCCTCCGAACTTTCCGGCGAGATACACGGCGACCCCGACCACTATGAAAACTCTTAATCCAAGGTTTTTTGACCTCCAAGATTTTTTGACCTCCTGAATTCAATTTTATAAATAGTGTTTTTCTATCGGTGCTTTATACCAAAAACAAAAAAGGAATGCATCCAAAACCAATAGAAATTTAAGTATATAAAATCCTTAAATTTAAAACAATATCATGTAAAATAAATAACACAATTTAATATTTATAATTAATTAACTTTAAAAAAAAGTTATAACTTAAATGTTATTCAACAGATTTTAATGATTTAGATATAAAAAGTTATAGCTAAATTCAGTTTTTTGTCTAATACAAGTAAAATGATATTAAAACGGAAAATATTTTAAACTTATTAAAATGAAGAAAAAACTCATTTTTTTTACTTTTACTAATCTAATAATTATTCATGTTGTGACTTTTGTATATTTTATTTATGTAGGACAATAAAATTATGGACTCACAAGTAAATTTTATTGTTATATAAATTTTATAGTTATATTTTATCAATTATATATGGCATATTTTTTAAAAAATAATTAATATTTATTTTATTTATATATTTATGGCGTCATCCGATTTGATCGTCGGTGTCCAACCGATTGAATCAATTAACCCGTGACCCGAAGGTCTGTTTGGGTCACTCTCTGGTCCAGTTTTAATAAAACTGAATTTAACTATAATTATCTCTTCAATCTCATTATCTCCTTACATTATTTCATGCTTTATATTTTTTTTGTCCAACTTATACATTTTATCTTATAAAATTGATAATATATAAAGAAAAAATAGGCCAAAATCCTATTTTAGTCCCTAATGTCTCCCTAAAATTCTATTTTGGTTTTTAATGTTTTTTAACACAACTCAATTTTTATTGCATTTGGATTTAAAATGAGAGAAAAATGATCATATTTAATAGTTAGTGACCGATTATAAAACTTTTGAGAGACATTATAAAAATACTGAATAATTTTTTTTAAAAAAAATGTGATAGCCTTGCCTTGCCCCCTTTCTTTTTTTTATTTTATTTTATTTTTTATTTTCGGGGGTTTAGTATGCGGGGTTTAGCCTTGCCTTGCCTTGCCTTATTTTTTATTTTTGGGGGTTTAGTATTAATGCCCGTTTAGAAAAAAACATTAAAATTTCTCACCTAATCTTTACATTTTTAAAGAAGCCAATTGACCGATTCATAGGACCAAGCCCTTCTTTTTCAGCTCAGGAAAGCAAGGGACGATATTATTGTAAAGTGTGGTGTGAGTTGAAGAGATGGACACATAGCTATCGGTTTAATTTCTTCAAAAATGAGACTATAAGGAAACGGATGTGGCCCTTAACCTTCATCCTTTTTCTCTCTTGCAGGTTGGAATAATGCTTTACATTAATTGTCTAGTCAATTCCCATTTAAATTAGAACTAAACTCTCATATTACTAAATATTTACAATTTGACAAATTAAAGTAAACTTTTCAAGTATTTAAATATCATTTATTAGATCAAAACGAGAGAATTTCTAAACCCAATCTATGTAGTAACATCATTTTGAATCCATTTCATTTTAAGTGATATGTTCCTCATCATAATTATCATCATAACTATTGTGAAAAAAAACTTTTACAATAACTAACCTTGGACAATTTCTTTGTGAAAATGTATGTATAGCTAAAAACAGACTACACCTAAAATCGGGTAAAGTTCTAATTATTCAAATTGATTCTTATTTAAGGCCACCGTAGCATAACATAAAACTCAAAGAAGCTAAAATGGGACTTGGAAGCCTACCCTTGCTTCAAATTCAAGACTAGTTCAGAAAGATGGTGCTTCAATTTTATTCAGCTGATCAGCCTGAGGTTGCTGGGATACTTTTGCAAGCAAATCCTTTATTTGACTTCCTGTTAGTGTCTCATGTTCCAATAGTGCATTTGCAAGTGCATGAAACTCCTTATTATGAGTAGTTAGAATAGTTTTTGCATTATTGTATGCCTTCTCCACCAACATCTTCATCTCATTCTCAATTAGAAGCCTAGTTTCAGAGCCCATGCTTCTTCCATCATCATAATAAGTAAGAAAAACAGGTCCCACTTCATTACTCAAACCATATTTAGTAACCATTACCCTAGCCAAATAAGTTGCCTTTTCAAGATCAGTTGCTGCACCAGAAGTAACATCATTCTCACCAAAAATTAGCTCTTCGGCAACACGACCGCCCATTAAAACATCGAGGCGAGCGAGCATTTGCTTACGGGTCATATTAATCTGATCCTTGTCAGGTAATTGAGTAACCATGCCAAGAGTCATTCCTCTAGGAACTATTGTTGCCTTGTGAATTGGATGTGCCCCATCAGTATGAATAGCCACAAGAGCATGACCAGCCTCGTGAAAAGCAGTATACTTTCTGGTTTCTTCACTAATGAGAGCAGATTTACGCTCACTTCCCATCAAAATTTTGTCCTTGGCAAACTCTAAATCAGCCATGCTCACAAATTTAGCACCATCCATTGCAGCCTTAATAGCAGCAACATTAACCAAGTTTGCAAGTTTAGCACCAGAAAAACCGGGTGTTCCACGAGCAAGGATCCTTAAATCAATATCATCGCCCTTTATAACCTGTTAACAAGCATTTTGATTGCATATGGAAAGTCAGCAAAAGTAATATGTACTGTAAAACATACACTCAGTCTGTCTTATGCCAAAGCCTAAGATATATCCCTTCATAGGCCAACAATCCTTTCCATCTAATATTATCATACCTTATAATTTATTTGGGTAAATTACGTTTTGGTACTGGGCATGTTTTATGGACGGGTTTTATTTTGGTATCATGTTCTTTCAAAAGTGATATTTTGGTACCCTGTTCTTTGCACTTTTAACACTTTGGTACCCAAATTTATTTTTCTGTTAAGTTTTGATGCCAAGTTGCACATGACCATCACCGTGCACATTAAAAAAACTCAAATATCTATTTTCCTCTCATTTTCACGATTTAGATGCTAAAATACTAAAAATTCGTGAAAAACATTGAGATTAGAAGTGTTTTACCGTTTGAATTGTGAAAAATGAGAGGATAATGAACATTTTGGTATTTTTATTGTGCACATGATGGTCACTCTCAACTTCGCCGTCAAAACTTAATAAAAAAATAAATTTGGGTACGAAAGTGTTAACGGTGCAAAGAACATGGTACCAAAGTGTCACTTTTGAAAGAATATGATATCAAAGTGAAACTGATCCATAAAACAGGGTACCAAAATATAATTTATCCTAATTTATACAATAATGGAAATCACCATAACACACATTTGATGCCAATTTGTGTAATAACAGTCAAAAACTAAAAATAAGGTATGTTCATGTGATAGCTCTATGGGTACACAATCTCATAAACAGACATAACAAACACATATCCAATCATTACAGGAAGAAAGCATTCAAGAGGTTTAATTTTGAACATCCATTTCAAACTGACTAAGAAACTAAGTACATATAATTCATCAGAAAACAAAAAATGATACCTTTGACATGTGGGATTCAAGAATTTGGCGCCTTCCTTCTACATCTGGTTTTGGAACAGCAACATGAAGATCAAACCTCCCAGGTCTAACCAAAGCTGGATCCAATGACTTAGGAAAGTTAGTAGCTCCAATCACAATTATGCCCTCATTTTGCTTGAATCCATCTAACTCAGTGAGAAATTGATTTAATGTCATCCTCATAAACCTTGAAGAAGTTCCCTTTCTTTTTCCTCCAACTGCATCAAGCTCATCAATAAAGATTATACAAGGTGATTGCTTCCTTGCAGCATTGAAAAGATTCCTCATTCTTCTTGCTCCAACACCAATATACATCTCGTCAAATTCACTTCCACTACATGAGAAGAAAGGAACACCAGCCTCCCCAGCAACAGCTCTAGCCAACATTGTTTTTCCAGTCCCTGGAGGACCAGTAAGCAAAACACCTTTTGGGAGTTTACCCCCAAGACGAGTAAAACGCTGTCACAACAAAACTAAGTCATCCAAATATAGAAAAATTAAGGTCAAAGTGCAAATTCGGTCCCATATATATCTTTTACTCAATTCACAATTTGGTCCCAAACTTTTGCGTCAGTTCTCAATATGGTCCCGTATTTTTTTTTGTTATAGGTTTGGTCACATATCTTTGGGTCAATTGCATAATTCGTTCAGTATCTTTAGGCCAAGTGCAGAAGTAGTCCCTCATCTTTGCAAAAGGATTAACTAACAATTGATCATTTTGCAAAGATATGGGACCAATTTCGTAACTTGACCAAAATATATGGGACTAAATTGGGACTTTTTGCAAAGATATGCGACTAAAAGTGCAACAAAAAATGATATAGGACCAAATTGGGGACTCAACAAAAGATATGGGACCAAATTTACATTTTGACAAAAAATCAAAATATGGGCATGAGAATGCTGATGGGGACAGTAAAAAATACAACCATAATGTGATATCTCATCGTTTTAGAGGTTAAATTAGACGACTTAGTAAGAGAATTAATGACCATTGGTGCTTAAGATGATTTTTTAAAGCAATTTAATATATTATATTAAAGGAATTTAGTTAGGAAATCATAGAAATTAAATTAGATAATACGGGTTTGATTTTTTAAAAATTATTTTCTGCTTTCATTTCTTATAAAAAACCATTGAGTTGAGAAGTTTAAAGTTTAAAACAATATTTTTAAAACCGGACCGATCATTGAATTAGGTAAAGTAGTGGTTCAAGGTTCAATGATCCATCCAGTGTTTAACCGGAGTCGGACCGTTAATAATTATATAAATTAAAATAATATATTTAATTTAAAATAATAAAAATATACTAATAACTATTAAAAATATATAATAAATTCTTTAAAATTAAACTTGATTGAGTAAGAAAATGAGAACTAAAAGGATAAAAGATTAAAAGATTAACTAAATTATTGTTTTGAGTCTAAACTTAATAAGAAAAAAAATCTTTTAAAATAAAATCATTTTAATCCCAAAAAGTAAAAAAATGAACAAAAATATTTTAAACTGGCTCAACCCAAACCGTTTGGTTCAGGGCGGTTTTTGACCGGTTCATCTCATTCCTGGCAGGTTCTATATCAATGCGGTTTTCTATCACTCGGAGTAGATCACTGGCCGGTTCACAGTTGAACCAATCTGATCCGATTTTCAAAACAGTAGTTTAAACCCAAGCCCGTTTTCCCCATTTGCTCCAACACAAACTGTGCAGAACCATTTGAAAGAGTGTCGTAAGTAGGTATTGCATAGAATGGATTGTGGGACATTGAAAGGCGAAAGCTAAGAAATGAAGGAACCTTGTGAATAACTCTGCATATGAGAAATAACCTTGGGCTAAAAGTGTTCACTACAACTATAGCTAAAATCTTAGTTAAAAAATAAACTAAACATATTATAAAGGTCAGAGTGCAAATTTGGTCTCATATTTTTGAGTCAGGTACCAAGTTGATCTCATATATTTTATTTGCAAATTTAGTCCCATATTTTTGAGTCAATTGCATGATTGGTCCTATATCTTTAAGTCAGGTGCAGAAGTTGTCTCATATTTTTGCAAAAAGATCAACTAATGGTTGATTTCTTTACAATGATATGAGACCAATTCTGCAATTGGACCAAAAGATATAGAGGACCAAAATTGATATGGGACCAAATTGGGAACTTTTATAAAGATATAGGACCAAAAGTCCAAAAAAACATATACAGGACTAAATTATGAAGTCAATAAAAGATATGAGATCAAATTTACACTTTGACCTATATTATATTATTAAAAGTAACAGATCTTATTAATCTTGTTATAGTATTTTTCTGCTTGATTGATTTGACACAAATTGGTCGTTTTCACTAACATCTTTAGTTAATCAATTGCTGGTAGAGTCCCAAATAGAGTAGGATGAATGTAAGCTAATAAGATGACCTCAATACCTCATCAACTTAGCAGCAGATGTGACAATTCATAGAAGTTTAATTGGTTAAATTGAGTATAGCTAAATCATATGAGAGAATTGAATTATACTAGAGAAGTCTACCTTGGGATCTCGAAGGTAGTGAACAATTTCCTCCATTTCTGCTTTGGCCTCGTCAACACCTTTTACATCACTAAATTTTGTACTCGAATCCAGGATAGGTTTCACTTCTTCACCTATACCTAATCCTGACAAAATAGGAGAGCAAACAATGAATGAATGATGTTTAATTCAGATTAGGATAAATTACATTTAGGTATCCTGTTTTATATGTCGGTTTCACTTTGGTACCCTGTTCTTTTAAAAATGTCATTTTGGTACACTGTTCTTTACACCATTAACACTTTGGTACCCAAATTTTTTTTTATTAAGTTTTGACGGCGAAATCGCAAGTGACCATCATCACGTACACAGTAAAAACACTCAAATATCAATTTTCCTCTCATTTTTCACGATTCGAACGTTAAAACACTCAAAAATCGTGAAAAACACTAAGATTTGAAGTGAGAGGATTTTGGAGTAATTTAACGTTTGAATCGTGAAAAATGGACATTTGAGTGTTTTTACTGTTCATGTGATGGTCAGGTGCAACTTCGCTATCAAAACTTAATAGAAAAATAAATTTGGGTACCAAAGTGTTAATGATACAAAGAACAACGTACTAAAATGTCATTTTTGAAAGAACAGACTAACAAAGTGAAATCAATCCACAAGACAAGATATTACCTTTAGTAATTTCCTCATCATCAAGTAGTGCTCCTATACCAGAAATCACGAAAAAGACCCCAACAATGGACCTGAATGTTCGCCAAAGAGCCTCTTTAAAGTTTCCATCACCTTCTGAATGTGCCATATGGATTGGAGCACTCTCAGTCCCAAGAACTCCATCTTTTGTACGTTTTCCTACATTTCTTAAAGCAGCAAGGCTATCTAATATACTTTCTTCTTCTTTCACTGAATTGGAAACACCTGCAGATTTATAGGCACATTGGCTATAACTTCTAGTTCATAAATTGGGCTAAAGATATCAGATTCCTGATAGTTGTTTAGAGAAAAGGAATAACATTCGCTACACAAATATGTATCAAAATGCCAAATTTTCAGATTGCAAACTCCAGAGCTTAAGTTAAGAGCTTAGCCAATATAGTTGCAGTCCTCCATCATTGTATTAACTTATCCTCAAAGTGCAAATTTAGTCCTATATTTTTTGTTCAGTTCCCAATGTGGTCCAATATTTTTTTTTGTTGTACTTTTGATCCCATAACTTTGGGTCACTTTCAGAATTGGTCTTATATCTTTAGGTATGTAAAAGTGGTCTCATATCTTTGCAAAAGGATTAACTAACGATTGATCCTTTTGTAAAGATATGAGATCATTCTGCAACCTAACCAAAAAATGGGATTAAAAATAATATGGGACCAAATTGAAACATTTTACAAAGAAATGAGACCAAAAGTGTAACAAAAAAAAATACACGACCAAATTGAGAACTTGTCAAAAGATATAGGACCAAATTTACACTTTGACTTAACTTATTTAATGCACTCTTAGAAAATCATACTTGTCCAAGCACCACATACATAGGTTAAAAAGAGGCAACTTAATCCTGGTGAAGCCATACGGCATTGCAACATAGAAAAATGAGGTTATAGGTACCTTATTAATCAACAATGGAAGACATGATTTTAGCTTCATATGCTCCAAAAACGTTATCAATGGTCAGTACTACTAGACAAATAGCCGAATAGGTCATGACCCAAAGTGAAAATATTACATTAGGCTTCATAAACTAGAAACTGACAATTTGATCATCTCCATATCCGAATGAAACATGAGTCTAAATTAGGAGAAACCCTTAAAACAAAAGCTCAAGTAAACCATAAGCGAAAGAACAATATCTTTGCTTGCTAGCTGAAGAAAAAATATTTTCCTCGAGCAAGGTTAACAGGCCAATAAACTAATACTGACAAGAAATAGGAATCAATAAGCCTAAATAATACGAATCCCACGTCGAGTAGAGAGTTGAGGGTAAGACACTATATAAGGGCTCTTTAACTTCAATAGCTAGTTTTTGGGATGTAATTCTCCTAAGGGCTTATACTCGTATAAATTGGTACTTTCATTGAGAGCCAACCGACACGGAGGGGGCGACCTATAGGCTGAATTAAGGTACGTACGATGCGTCTGTCGAATACTGGAAGTTGTATGGAGACGCCAAAAGTAAAAAGGGCTACCAATGCACCAATGTGGGTCTCGTATCACCAAATATAAGAACATGAAAGGAATGTCACAAGATAAAAGAGTGATTCAAATTCAAGAATCAAATAGTATCAAATTCATGAACAAAATAGTATAAAATTAATATCTTATACGATCTCGATCTTGATTAAAATACTTCTAGTAAAAAAAAAAAACTACCTTTTTGCAATGTCTTGAGTAATTCACTCCCATCCATTCGGTCAACTTTCACTAATGCTTTAACATATTCAGAAAGTGCTGAAGGATTGGTATGCAAAGAGGGCTGACTTTCAAATAGTCTAATCACTTCTTCATAGTCCTTATGCTGGTAAAGTTCATTGAGATAAGTAACTTCACTGGCTTCATCTACATTTCGTACTTGGCGAGCTAAACTACCAACATAGCTAGACTGAAATCTCTCTTGAGTGCACAAAAAACTATTACCTAAACAAACTTGAGAGTTAGTAAAAAAGAAAGGGTAAATTACATTTTGGTACCTTGTTTTGTGGACCGATTTCACTTTGACACAATGTTCTTTCATTCTTTCAAAAGTGATACTTTGGTACCCTGTTCTTTGGACCGTTAAATTTTGGTACCATGTTCTTTCAAAAGTGACATTTTGGTACCTTGTTCTTTGCACTGTTAATACTTTGATTCCCTATTCTCTGGATCGATTTTATTTTGGTACCCTGTTCTATTACAATTTGTTACCCTATTCTATCTTTGTTACGGTACCAAAGTGTTAACGGTGCAAAGAACAATGTACTAAGATGTCACTTTTGAAGGAACATACTACCAAAATGTTAATGGTGCAAAGAATAGAGTACCAAAGTGTCACTTTTGAAAGAATAGGGTTACGAAAGTAAACTCGGTCTATAGAACATGATATCAAAGTGTAATTTATCAAAAAAAAAAAAACAAAACAAAAGGTAGAACAACCGGCAAAAAGTAAGATTTCCAGGTATTAATAACCAAATTATAAAAAACTAGCATATTTAATTTTACACATTGAAAGCAAAAATATAAAGGATTTCCAAAAGAAATATAATTTTGAAAAAGAACAAGATAAATGAATTTTGAAAAAGAACAAGAAATATACACACCTTTACGACTTTCTAAATTACTTGCAGAGAAATAGGTTCTAATAAATGAATTTCTAATCTGTCCAAATTTGGAATGGTGTCGTGAAACCTGAAAAGATAAATTATAAGTATACATTCAACTGCCAAAAACAATGGATGCAAGACAAGATCATATACATGCAATTCTTCACTAAGTTAGCTTATGATTTAATCTTTTACTTGATACCCAGTCTCAGAGACAGTAAATGGAAATAATGCATAGGCAGAATCTTCTGACTTTAATATCAGTATTTATTGGTGTCTATTATTTGAGCTGTAGTTGACCTTATTTCATCAGTATTTTTCTATGTTGGAGTAATGTCATATTACTTCCCCACACAAACTGATCCCAATTCTCATTTCTCCATACATCAATGCAAAGGGAAAATAATGTATCTAATCTAACAAAATGGTGATAAATAGAATTTATGAATATAATCTATGAATCAAGCGCCCTATGTAATCAATTTAATTAAGGTCAAAGTGTAAATTTGGTCTCATATCTTTTGCTAAGTTCCCAATTTAATCCTGTATTTTTTTGTTGCAATTTTGGTGTCATATCTTTGCAAAATGTCCCAATATGGTCAAGTTGCAAAATTAATCTCATATCTTTGCAAAAGTATCAACTATTAGTTGATCATTTTGTAAATATATGAGACTGCGTACTTTAAGTTTTATAACAAAAGTATCACCAAATTAAGAACGGAGCAAAATATATCAAAATCAAATTTGCACTTTAAGTTTTATAATCGATGCTGCGTACTTCGTTTCATTGTTGGAGTAATGTCATATTACTTCCTCACACAACTAATCCCAATTCTCATTTCTCCATACATCAACGCAAAGGGAAAAGAATGTATCTAGTCTATCAAATTAGTGATAAATAGAATTTAAGAATATAATCTATGAATCAAGTAATGTAATCAATTTAATTAATCAAAGTAAGCGAGAGAGAAACGAAGCCGGCGAAACTCATAAAGTCTTATTGATACTTTCTCTCTTTATCCTATTTTTTTTCTCTCATCACTACGCTCTTAAAGTATTATAAAAAATTCAAATTAGAAATAAACTAACCTGGGTAATCAAACGACTCCAAGCCATGTATTAGTCTTAGAGAGAGATCAGAGACCAGAAGAGATCGTTTTCATTAAATTACTCTGCTATGCTCTTCCTCAAATCCCTTGTACTGTGTGGGCAGTGATAATAATGAAAAACAAGTGTATGAATTAAAGGAGTAGAAGAAAAAGAAAAACCTAATGTTGTTTGGATTCTGAAATTGGAACATACACGAGAATATCGTCGTCTCCTAACTACCATTCAGATTTGTGCATGTTGCACTCGTAGTCTCATAGGTTAAAATAATATAACTTCCCTTCTTGCATTGAAATTTCCTATATGCCCTTTACCGAAGTGGATTTCTTCTTTATTTTCTAGGCCTCGCATTTGACTTTTTCTATTTGAGAAATTTATAACTTTGATCCTTACATCACATATGTTATTCAATTTATTTTTAAAACCAATCTTTATTTTTTTTTTTTTTAATTTCAAACTTATTGTGGCTTTGAATGTTTCAAAAGACATTTAATTTTTAAAATATTTCATACAAAAATTTGTCTTATTAAAATGATTTTATAAATATGAAAATAAGTTTAAATTTATCATAGAGGAAGTCTATGGTTCAAAAAGATATTTAAGCAACCGTGTACATTATTATTCTAGCAAAAAATTATTTAAATTCAGAAATTTTATACAAAAATATATCTAGAAATCTTATATTATATGGCTCCACCCCTTTCTGGTCGTCCACATCTTAAAACTATAGTACAAAATTAATAATAAGAGGAAAATTATTATTTGATCTGTTTTTTTTTTACTGACTTAACGATTTAGTCCCTCATTTATTTTACATACATATTTGCGTGCCCGTTAGGGCACGCAAAGCCTCTAGTAATTTATATACATATGATCAAATTAAGTTTTATCTCTATTAACAAAGTCTTTTTATTTAGACAAAACACCCTTTCGTGCCTCTAACGTTTGCGGTGATTTTCAGTTATGCTCTTAACGTTTCATTTGTGTCAGTTGTGCCCCCAATGTGAAACATTAGTTTCAATTTTCAATCATCGATAAAAAAAAAACACCATTTTCGCACAATTTGAGCTCGGTTTTGATCAGATTTTATATAAGTTTTAATTTTCGGACATCAGAAACTTGATTCCTTGGATCAATTTTAAAGATTAAGCTCAAAATAGCCCCAAATCTGAAGAAAATCGGACCCGATGAACCCCAAAAAGGACCAAAACGAAATGCAGCAAAACGAAGCATTTTTCTCAAAATTTCCATGTGCAAAATGATCCTTAGGAGCCAAAAATGAGTACCCATAAACTCATTTATCAAAACAAACTGAAATGAACACGAATCGAAGCTCAAAAGTTCCGAAAAACGGTACACTAACGAGGGTGGGGGTATAACTGAAATTAACATTTCACATTGGGGGCACAACTGACACAAATGAAACGTTAGGGGCATAACTAAAAATCACCGCAAACGTTAGGGGCACAAAATGGTATAATTTTGCCTTTTGTTTATTTTCACATGATCTTGGTTAAACCAAAAACACTAGGTTTAAAAAACTCAACTATCTACAAAATTGTAGTAGATTTTGTAGTTTATATAATATATAAAGCCCACTTATAGTTTATAACTATGTGAGCTTTCTTCTACACAAATATAATGAAATGGCCAAAATCTTATTTTGGTCCTCAAATTATACAAAATTTGTCACGACCCCCTCCGAGGGAGCACGTGACCGGCACGAACATGAGTCATTCCCATGCTGTAAGCCTACTTACAATTAATCAATATCAAAAGCATAACATCAACCAGATAATCCACAATATACATATATTCATAACATCATCATTCAAATTCATACTTTTGTCAATCAATCAATTTAGAGCATCATCTATCGAAGCAAACATTGTCTCATAACATTAAATGGAAATAAAATCCTATAAAATAATAAGACACAACCCCGAACCTCTCCCTAAAAGTCAGTTAGACCAATATCGTTGCAAGTAGTATCTTTCGGGGGTGTTGCATGTGAGCCAACTCTACCTATAGTTAGAGTGGAATGAATTCAGTATTTCATGTCTCCATGTTGAGGAAGTTACTGTTGAATTCGAAATGTGTGTTTCTTCCTGACGAATTGAGACCATGAGAATGGCTATAAATTGTTTATTGGTGTTTGTGGGTTGGTGTTAGTACCTTAGAGGGAATTCGGGGACCGAAGTCCTTAAGGTGGGAGATTGTGAAATTCCAGAGTTTTAGAAATCAGTTTTTGGTGTTGAAAAATAGAACTAGTGATTTTTAGAATTTAGATAGATTTTATTTAAGCTAGTTTGGACTTGTATTAGAATTTTCAAGTCATAATTTTTAGAAATTAGTGAACTCGATACTTAAGAATTTTAATTGTCATAATGTAATTCTCATATTTTATTGAGCTTGTGGTAAAAATTTGGGAGCAAATTGAGTTTAAAATTTCATTTGGGTTTTTCTCTAGACTGGTCATATGATACCTTCGAGTAAGAACTGAAAGATGTTAGAGATAATATTTTCAAAAAAAAAAAATTACATATTTGGATTCTACTCATCGAAACGAAACCAACAATATAGATTTTGTCTAGATACTCTATTTCTAAATTTTTGTGTTTTTAGGGGCTAAAGTGTAAAATTAAAAATTTTCAAAGAATATTCTAAAGAATATCCCATTTTTATTCTAGAATCAGATTTTTCTAGAGTTTTAGAATTTCAAAGCAGCCCTTGTGATACCAATATAGCACACACGACTCTTTCTTCTTCCAACCAAGCCTCGACATCTCCCTCCACCCGACGCCTCTACACGTTCAGCCACCGTCCACTACTCGCCGCCCGTATCTGACCGTTTGCCGCTGACCAGAAGCTACCAGCGATGCTGCTCCAGGTGGTGGAAACCACCGTCGCTTCTTCCTCTTCTCTAGATAGCTTCACCCCTCCATTTTCTTCATGTTTTGGTCCTTTGCTTAGGGATTCGAATTGTGCTGTTATTGTTGGGAATTGTGCCCTAGGGCCAATCCTCCTTTTTATATGTTATGAACATATGGATTAATTTATAGAGATAAATTAATGGTTTTCACATTATTAGCATGTTTACTGTGATAACGTCCGTGATTAATTATAAGAAAATTAATCTAAATCTGTCCCTGATCGATTATTTTTGTGGGAGCGAAAATGAACTAAGATCAGCATGACCTCGGTGCATAGGGATGCACGCACTAGATGCTGGAACGAGAGTCATGGTGCAATTACGTAAGGGGTTACGAGTTGCTGGACTGACCCGGAGAGTCCTGCATGGGTTTAGTCATCAGCTTGCCTCTCCTGTACGCTTGTCACGACTGTTGGAGATTGTGCCCTAGGGCCAATCATTTTATTTGATAAATATGTTGTGAACATATTATTAATTTATGGAAGATAAATTATATCATATTATTAGC
>QANZ01036596.1:161647-253941 GCA_003254925.1 Chamaecrista fasciculata | reverse complement strand
ACACATAAATAAAATGATTGGCCCTAGGGCACAATCTCCATCATGATGCACCAGCTACACAATTGGCGAACATGACTGATCCATTCTTTACCATTTGCACATATCTTGGGTCCACTGCAGGAGGATTTGCCGGATCTGACCACCAAGACATGGTTTTGGGAGCAATTTAGGAGGTTGGAAACTATAAATTTGTAAATCTGTAAATTGATATTCTGAGCATAAGTGATCTCTACACCAAGTTCGGCCTGTAGTTTGCAACAATATGAGATATGGACTATATATAATGAGCATAAGTTTGATGTAAACTGATTTTGATTTTAATGATGAAAGGCTATGACAAGGTTAGGGGTCTGCAGAATTTGGGGAATCATATTTCACATCAACCCATGTCTCTCAATTTTGTACAGAAGTAATAGTAAAGCAGTTTGCACAGTTTATGTTATATAAAATAAAACTCATAGGTACGACCAAGCCATGTAGTTCAAAAGCAATTGGCATAAACCAATAAAGCAGTTTGCATTTCAGATAGAGGTTCAATTCTGATGGAACAGAAGTAACAGTAAATATGCTCTGATAATTGCTATTGAACAGCTGGAAAACGTAGCAGGACAAGCATAGGGCATCCCTTTTTTTTTCCCACAATAGAGCTCTTTTCTAATAGGATGGACATAGTTCTCTAAAAAAAAAAGGCCAATCCTTTGGCCTACTCCATATCCAACTTCAACAAAAATAGTTGAATAAAAAATGTTACCTTGGCAGCCTTTTTTTAGTAAGACCTTCCCCAAAATGGTTGAAGGCAATGCTCACTTGCATCTGCTTGTCTCTCACATATGAATCACTGTGACCCAAAAGCATAACCTGCATAATTTAAAACCAATCAGCACATACCATTACCACTGACCTTTTATTTCTACTTCCCTCATCAATCTGTAAAGAATAAATGTAGTCTGCCTGTTCTTTCTTACAGTCAAAATGTAAATGTTGCACATTTTTAGTTCTGATGTTAGCACTGACCTTTTATTTCTACTTCCCTCAACTTGCAATATAGTTCTGATGCTCATAGACATGATTCTATCCAGCCAAATCTTGCACATTTTTAAGTGATAAACTAACACCACACACTGATTGCATTGAAGTTAAGAGGATTAGGATAATTTTTTTGCAAGCCTTACACGAAATTTACAAATATTTAGAGATAATATTACCTTATCAGTTTCTTGACTTAACATTTATTTTTCAGGTTTTTTATGCCACACTCCCATTCCCAGTTGCCTGAGTGCACTTAAACCCATGATTTGACAACCATGATATAGGTTGTGCCCCACTCCCATCATCCGTTGTCCTCCTAACATTGTCCTGCATTAGAGATAGTCAAGTAAAATACCACCAGATTCATACTGATAATAACATATAGTCACTGGACAAAATTTTTAAAGATAGTTCTCTTTAGGAAAACGGGGCGAATTACAAGATTTGTCTGCAGTCTAAAAGGTCTGCACTAGTGCATTCATGATACTGAGTCCTAGTTTAATCACAAATGAGAAGCCTTTGACATATCAATTTACTCAAAGACTTTAGAAGTCCATAACTCCATATTTTTATATTCTAATTACATGACAGTGAACCAAACTAAACAACAGTTAAAAAATTAGTAAATAAAAACGAATACAAAAGCACTTGGTACTATGAATTCTGAACATCCATCAAGCAAAAAAAACGCCTAGAAAAACAAACAGAGCACCATACACATTATTAGCCTTCTAGAAATCAACTGTTGCTAGGGTCTCTTGTTCTTTCTCCACCCCCACTGCATCTCTGACTCTTGGAACCTGTCACCAAAATGTGAAGTTTTCAAGCAGAAGCCATTAAATTTCAACATTAAGTACAAGGCATAGTTGACTACCTTCCCTTGTTCTTGTTGGCTGGTAGCTAGTTTCAACAAATTTATCGATATAGCCTGCAAATTGGGTAATTACATAGAGTAATTGGGTAATTACTAATTATGGCATCATCATTAACAAATATAACAAACCCCACTTTGAAAATATAACAAACAGAGCACCATACACATTATTAGCCATGCATTCAACAGTTTACACTACAGACACTCATCACGAAATACAGTCATAACAAACCATATAGATCCCTTCAGTACACAATTAAAAAGAGCCAATATTTAAAGGTTACAACACAAACAGAATTGAAATCAAGCAGGTGGGAACATGTCATCGTCATGGGGGAAGTTGTTCTCGTTCGGCAGGAACTTATCGGCCACCATGGCCTTAAGCCATTTAAACACAGCTTCCTTATCCACCGAATGTTGAGCTAGGAACATAGATAGTAGTTCTGGGTCCCTGAGCACCTTCGTGCAGTCTATGTAAATACGAGACCCAGCCTCCATTCCAGGCAACTGTAAAAGAAGAGAGAACATTCTTTCATGATGGTTGAGTGATGTGACACCACCGCTGCCCCCACAACTGGGAGAGCCTACTTGTGTGAAGTTTTGACAAGTGCTGACAAAGTTATTCATAGAGGCGCTGATCTCAAAAAGTCCATCTGCCACGCGTCTCTTCGACCGCTGCTGCACCACAGCCTTCCCCTTTCGTTTGTCGCCAATTCTCCTACTCATAGGTTGTGGAAACCCACGGTTTGGTGGGTTTGGCTGCGACGCTGCCGGGGGGGTCGCAGCCCGCGGTGCATTGCCATCTTCTTCATTGCTGGACTGGTTGTCCATCATATTAGCCGGGTTCTGCAACACCTCGTCCATATCTGGGTGGTAGGGAGTGTCATCTGGTGCGGGTTCGTTTTCAGGATACAGGAAAGCTGTTGGGGTTCGTGCATGAAATCCTGTGGCGATGGTATCGGAAAACAACTCCTCCAGCAACTCTTCGTGTTCGAGGGGTTTCTTCTTAAACTTCTTTAACTTCGGTTTTCCCTGCACATTAAAAAAGGAACATGAGATTAGGCTTCTACTTCAAACCCTGTTGATTACACACAGTTCAAAATTCAATAACATAAGACCTGTAGTCTGGCCTTCCACCACTCTTCTGTCGCTGATATCGTGCTTCCATTCAGCCAACCAAGGCCTGATGCAGCGTGCTTTAGTTCTTTCCCCCACGCAAGTCACCCTTCAGCAAATCCCATTTGGTCCTAAATTGTTGGGCTGACAATGTCTTCGGGGAGATCTTCTCGTTCATCCTCCTCATGAGATTTGCCTTTCCGGGGTCGTTAAAGAATCCCCCCACGAAATGTCCATTGCGTTTTTCATCGACGCAAATTTCCAAGAACCATTCTACCCACTGAGAGGGCCACACAAATTTCTCATCGCCTGCCATCTTTCCCTGCATAGATCCAAATAGACAATCAGAAAGCATGCAGAACCTCTGAGAAGCAAACTACTCTAAATAGACAAACAGAAAGCATGATGAACCTGAACATTAAAGGAAAAACCAATAAAAAATTTGATCATATTAACACATATAAAGGAAAAACCAAAATATGGACATTTTGGTCAAGCCAAATACATTTTTTAGGACATTTTTAAACAATCACAGCAAAGACCAATGCATTCCAAGATTTAAACAATCAAAGGGGAAAATTTTTAGGAAACTAGTTATCAGTTTCACTTATATTACAACAGGACCTACTCCATTTCTGTCAATAACCATTCGGCATGTATTCTTAGTCCTGAATCTGTTCCATCCAAGTGACCTAGTCCATTATTTCTCATGATTATATCATAAACTTCTCCAAATCCAAGACTAGTCAAACTTAGTGAAAGTTCATATAAAAACCAATAACGGATGTTTATCCATGGTTAATCTACTGGTTAGGATAGGACAACTTCATTGTAATGCATATCATGAATATGATCAGATCATTGTAGATCAAAGACACAAAGGGTTCTACTAAGAACAATTTGTACAAATAATATGATGTTCATTTATTATGAAGTATACATATATCAAAAATAGACAAAATTAAAATTATGATAGTTTGTTGAGGAACATAACATTATCCTTGATAATCTGCAAATTGGGAGCAGTTCGCATTAAGCCATTGAGAATTTACTAGCTACAACTTTTTGAGTAAAATCATAGTTTTTTTTTTTGGGTACAAGTAAAATAAAAAATTTGATGTCTTATTGACAGAGTAGAAATCAGTTACACACTTCAGTGAGGAAAAGTCCCACATCTCCTAAAGGCTTGACGAGTTGGAACTTGGAAGATAGGAAGGCAATTTCAATGGAGGGAGAAGAGAATGAAGACGTACTTGATACAATAACCAGTCAGCAGGTATTCTTAGTCCCACATCTAAAATCACCAAGGAATATTTTTTTCACTCCACAAGGATCAAATCGTTCAGGTAAAAAAAAAGCAGGAACTTTGAGGTTCTGTTTAAGGTTCTGTTTAGAAAGGTTCTTCCCACATCTCCTTAAGGTTCTGTTTTTTCACTCCACAAGGATCAAATCGTTCAGGTAAAAAAAAAAGCAGGAACTTTGAGGTTCTGTTTAAGGTTCTGTTTACAAAGGTTCTTCCCACATCTCCTTAAGGTTCTGTTTTTTCACTCCACAAGGATCAAATCGTTCAGGGAAAAAAGAAAAAAAGCAGGATTCTCCACGATAATTCGGATTTATTGGCAAAAACGCGAAGAAATAGAGTCAAGAACGAGAAGAAGGCGAAGAAATATATCCTGTCAAATAATGAGAAAAACGAGTGAAACTCTACAAATTTACTTACCTGAAGGCCGAACTTTGACGTCGCTGCCTTAACACAGTGCCGATCTGAGGAAATGGAAGCCAAATGAAGGAGTGTCTTGACGAAGCGAGGCGCGGCTAGGGTAGAATCGCAGATGAAGGAAACGAATGTGAGGGAACAAAGACAAAAGGGAAAGGGGAAAGGGTCTGAGTCTCTGAGATGTGTTTAGGAAGCCCCACCCATGTGTTAAAGGCTGCTTTTCCTTTTCATCTATTGAACAAAAAAAAAAAAAGAATAACGGTTATATTTTTTTAGGGAGCAAATACAAAAGGGTTAAAAGGTTAATTTGGTCCTAAATGTTTGTTATAATGTTCATTTTGGTCCACCATTAATCATTTTGCTAACATTTAGGACCAATTTCAACATTTTCAAATATTAGTCCATACATGGAGGACCAAAATGAACCTTTCACCACACAATTTATTAGAATTTAGTGTTGTTTTGTAATTTGCTATTTGGTCCTCAAACTATTATTTGTTATTTTTTTGTATTTGAATTTCATAAATAGACCCCATTATTAATGATTGGGGTTTTCTACAAGGCCCGAGTTATCATTTACACATGTTAGAGATTGATTAATTGGAACCATTCGAATTTATGGACCAAATTGTATTCTTAAAAATAATTCCAATATTATTTGGATTGACCCCTAATCTCATCCACTTGGATTTGGATTGACCCCTAACCCTCAATCCAAAATTTTCTCATCCTCACAATTTCCAATACCATATCACACTTCCCAATATCATCTCATCTCAATCTCATTTCAACCAAAAAACAACAAAACACCTATCATCTCATCCAATCCAATCTCATCTCATCTCATCTCATCTCATTATTTCCTACCATTTCTACCCCTATACAAATCACAAAAATCCATCTACTTTTTTCTACCAACCACAATCATTACAACCCCTTTTATATAATTTCACACCCTATTTAACATCATTCTCAATAAAATCACCCAAACACCAATACATCATCTCATCTCATCCAATTGAATTATAATCTCATCTCATCCATTTGGATTGGATTGGATTGGATTGGATTGGATTAGGATTATTGTTCTCCCAAACAGGCCCTTACATTTTGGTTCTAATATAGAGAAAAATGTCCTTAATGTAAAAATTCAAACTTTTAGGATTTAAAAATCAATTTTGTCTTTTTTTTTTTGCATGGAAAACGTTTGAGGGATCAATTGTGTCAAGTTTTTGATAACTGAGGGACCAATATGGAACGAATAAGGGACCAATTTGGAACATTGAGTATAACTGAGGGACCAAAATAGGACTTTGGCCAATCATAAATGCTCATTTGTCTTTTGAGGTTCTAAGGACTATTTTGATAAAGATCATAAACTTTTGGGATTAAAGTGTAATTAAATCAGGACCTATTCAAAAGAAATCTTATGAAAAGGAGAAAATTCTGTAATATTAGAATTCTAAAGACCCTTTTATAATTAATTTCAACTCAACGGTAAAATTATATAATGTACTTTTTAGTTTCTGTTTTCTTTATGTTTTGATCCCTTTTAGTAAAAGAAAAGGACTTAAACGCATAAGAGAAGACTTGTTGGGAGGTTTTTGACATTTTAGCGTGGTCACAATCACATTTTCCGTTAAATGCTAACAGAAATAAAGCACAGGGGACCAATTCGCTAACAGAGCAAACCACGGGGCACCAAACTACAAAAATTATTCTTTCAAGGTACCAAAGTGGAACCGCCCCTAACCACAGGGTAACAAATTGCAATTTACCCTTTTTTTTAAATAAGGTTAATTATTTTTAATGTTCATAAGATAAATCTACTGAGAGTTATTAATTTTTTTTCTTAAAAAATTATTTAACATAGTCTGATATTATTTAGCAGAATATTTAGATATAATTTTTTTTNAGATCACTTACTAACAATATTCTCACATCGACAGCGGAATTCGAACTCACAACCTCATGAATTATGAGTTGTTGTCAATATTTATTAGTGAATGAAACTAAGGTTTTAAGAAAAAAAAATTATGACACTCTTTTTGGGAAAAATATATTTTAATTCTTAATAACTCCTAAAAGTTTCACCATGGGTCTATAGACCGTTTTTCATCCACATCACTACAAATAAGATGAGGCTGGTTGCTAATAACTCCATTTAGGCTTCAAAGCCTTCCCATAAACCCANTATTTAACATTATTTAATATTATTTAGCACAATATCCAAGATCTAAAAATATTTAGATATATAATTTTTTTTAAAATAATATTAATTATTTTTAATAGATATGAGATAGATATACTGAGACTTACTAATTTTTTTCTTTTTCTTTCTTCTTTTTTCTCTCTCTTCTCTCCTTCCTCACGTCTCTCTTTCTCTTTCTCTTTCCTCTTTCCCTTCACTCTCTCTTTCTCTCCACTTTTTCTCTCACCTTTATTGAACACTTGCCCCATGGATAGTGTTCAGTGCGTGTCAGTCCAATACTGGCACAGACTGAACACTCATCCCACTGACGAGTGTTCATCGAAAAATTTGAAAACAAAAATTACACCCAGTATCACGTGGCACTGGGTGATTGGTCCACGCGAAAAGGGAACAGTCGTCCCATAGACAAGTGAACGAGTGTCCCATACATCTAAATAATTTTGTTTAGGATACCAATCTAAATACTTTTTTTTCTATATTATTTTGAAAAAAACTCTAGATAACTACTAAAAATAAAATAATATCTTATTAATATTTTTGTTTTTTATTTTAAAATGACAATCCCTCCCTGTTCTACGAGTCATGGATCTCCCTTTTTGTTGGGCTTGATGTCATTTGGCAATACAGTATTGACATTGTTTGGCGGAATTCGAAGATTAATCCCTTTATGCCTATTAGGGTCATTCACTTCACGGTTCGTTTTATGTTGATGTGTTTTTTAATAGTAAGTCTGTAGCTACGTACTTGTTAAATGCTAATGAGTTTATGACGTCGTTGAGTTGTGCCCCTCAAGGCCCCATGAACAATGTAGTAGACCTGTAGGAATGGGCACCTCTCAATTTCGTCGGTTTGTGTTGGTTACCGTTTTTTATGATATCCAAAAAAAAAAAAACTAATGGCAATTGTAAACTTTAAACAGATGTGGCCTAAGATAATAGCTTTGTTTTCTTATATAGATCTGAAAAATTGGGTGCTCTCAGGCCCAAAAAAAAAAAAAATTGGGTGCTCTAATATAGTGGTGGGGGAAATGCCTTGTTTATCTCTGCTAGGGTTTCTCAACTAGAGTTCTCATCGGATCTTCGTGCTCCTTCGAGGGGCTGTTGGGTGGCGCCCTCCATGGCGCATCCGGTGGCGGCTTCGGCTTCAACTTCGGCGACGACGCTGTGGACGACTCCGACGGCGGCTCCGGATTTGGTATCAACAGTCCCTCCTTTTTTTCTGTTTTTTATGTTTTGGTTTTTGATGGTGGTGGAAACAGTAAGGGGGACTTTTGGAGAGGCTTTTCTTTCTGTGTCCCATTTTTTGGTGGCATGTCTGAAACCTCTCCTTCTCTCCTTTGGTTTTCCACACCTCTTAGTCCTCCTTCCTCTAGGGAAGGTTTTCCTTTATCTGGTCGTTTTTTCTTGGTTTGGTAGAACAATTTTCTTCTAGATCTACAACTTTTGAGGAAAATTCTTAAAAATCCTCTTAAAAGTTGATCAGAGGTTGGGCTTAATAGTTTTCTTCTTCTTTGTTGTATCTTTGGCAGAGATCTGTTAGGGTTTTAGTTTGGATAATTTATTTTCTTCAGCCCTTGTGCCTAGTAGTGTGTTGTTGTTATCTTTTTTGGCTTGGAGGTTGCGGGAGAATCTTCCTTTTTCCAGATTGTGGTGGCAAAATTGTGTTCTAAAAGGATATTTATCGATCTGGAGATGGATACCGCCGTTGAAGCTTCGTGTAGCGATGCTGAAGACAGACTGGTTTGCTGTGTGTGCTAGGGAGTCGATAGGCTTTGATCTGCTTGTTTGCCTTTTTGCCTATCTGATGGGCTCCTTGTTTCCTTGGCCCTAAGTGTGATTTGGGCCTCTTGTACTCTTCTTCATGTAATGACATGGAATGACAAAAAAAAATATATATATAGTGGTGGGGTATCTTATTATTTAACCAAAAGTATAAAATTTATTGGGTATCTTGTTATACTTTAATTTTGAGATTATTTAGTGTAATTTACACAGTTTAAACTTTAAAGAGATTATAAACTCCATATATTTTATAATTTTGAGATCCACTCTTTCCCTTTCTATCATTTTCTATCTCTCTAAATTGCACCAATCATCTCACTTTAAATGAACCAAATTTTTTTAAAAGTACTTGGTTTTTCTTACTTGTGGTAGGGGGAAGGAACACGATTTGAGAAAAAAAAAAATCTTCAATTTGAAACAAAAAAATTCATTCTCTTCACTATTTTTTAATTAATTAAAGATACAAAAGATTTAGAATAAGATTAGAAAACTAATTCCTTTAACCAATAAATTAGAAGAAAATTCTTCTGATTAGAACTTAAAAAAAAAAAATTATGCTTGGCATAGGGACTGAAACTATCAGTAAACCTATAGTAAAAATGATAAGCACGAAACTTAGTAATTTAG
Source organism: Chamaecrista fasciculata (assembly GCA_003254925.1). NCBI lineage: Eukaryota > Viridiplantae > Streptophyta > Magnoliopsida > Fabales > Fabaceae > Chamaecrista > Chamaecrista fasciculata. The sequence goes on along the minus strand of QANZ01036596.1, from coordinate 244,585 downwards.
TATATACAATATAATACCCTCAGTTAAAAATTGAAAAAGTGGGAGAATGATACACACACGAAGGTATACAAAGTAGCTTCAGAATACACAACTCATCTCCTAAAACTAAAAGATCGTAAAGTGACTACTGCTTACTAACTAATAGAATCATCTTGAGTAGCTTCATCAACTTCATCCATAACGTCATCTAGCTTTTCGTCACTACCTTCAGTTTCTGCATCAGATATTGATCCACCTTTTGCACCAACTCCAACATCACCAGTGTCGCTGCAACTTTCGGTATCTGAATTCGAAGAACCATCTTTTTCCCTCTCTTGATCATGATCATCTACAGAACCTCCAAAATGCTCCCTCAAATCAGGAGCAACAATGCCAATCATCTCACTCAGTGCTCGGCGTTCAGAATCCCGTTTAGTTGTAGCCGAGGAAGGAGTATTCTGACTCTCAGCCACTAGATTGTTTGAATCATGCAATGCCCTACTGCCTTCTTGGTTGTCTCTGCTTCTTTGAGATTCATTTTCTCCGTGCAGCGAAGGGGCTGTGCTGCAAGCCCAGCTACCGGCAACTTCAGACGTTATAAGATCAGCAGTCCTAATGGCGCCCCCAGCTTGAGTATCCTCAACGGTCTTTTGAGTGTCCGCAGCGTTATTTGATTGAGAGTGAAGTAAAACATCCTGACAACTTGTTTGAACTTGCTCCTCGGTTTCTTGAACATTCACATCATCATCAAACTGCATTGTATTGTTCAAATCAAATTTTGGTTCACCACAATTCGTGGGACTTTCAGTTTCGAGAACCCGTTCAGTGCCAACAGCATCTCCCTCAAGAGTTCCAACACCTTCGATTTCAGAACCAAATCCACCTTTGACACCATGGTCATGGTCCGCACTTGTGAATTCTGCCTCTTGTGTATTTTGGCAGTCCTCACTTCTTGCATCACAGTCATGCTTCTCAGTGACACTGGCTTCGTTGCTTGATGTTTCAACTTGCTCTCTGTTAAACTTTGGCGCAGAGTTAGTTGATCCAGCCTTTGCAGAATTTTTAATGTGGTATCCAGCAACTTCTTTATCTTGACCTGATATCCCACCGATGATTCCATCCATGTCAACGGAAGTGTTCTCATAATTCTCTTCATCTTCTAGTGTTCTCTGCATGGACTTCAATTGTTCCTGCTGCTTTGCAAACAGTACTTGTATCTCCTCGGTTGTTGAATAGAATGCCCGTAACTGTGTTTCTCTGCATGACAATCATATAAACATTCACTTAAATTTCTAGAGCTTCATTAACAAGGAAAATGTAAATGTAGCAACAGAAAAGCCAAACTGTCAACCAAGCATTTTCGGAAAGGAATTAAATAAACATGAATGACACCAAACAAATTGGTGGAAAAAGCCTATGATATTCTATTCGACCATTTCTATACAAGTATTTTGTCACTAAGACTAATTTCATTATATGTAGAAACTTCTGAATTCAATCAAACTGGCACTCACAGATATCCCATGAATATAATTTTCATAGCTCCAAAACCCTTACCGGAGCATAAGTTTTTCCCTAGCAGCTTTAAACCTTCGTCTCTCAAAATCAAGATCTCGCATTGCAGAATTTATCTCAAGCTCAAGAACAGAAACCTTAGCCCATGCTTCTTCTCGAGCTGCCTGCTACCGACAGTGATAAATATATCTCAGCTTGAAATAAAGATCACAGAGAAAAGCTTCATCGAAAACTAACAAAGAAATAAAAGGATAAAAGGGGGGGGGGGGGGGGGAANNNGGGGGGGGGGGGGGGGGAAGCATAACAATGCAAAGCAAAAAACAGATCAGTTGGAAAACTGAAGTAAAATATCAAGAATCAACTCAGATACTCTAAACTTTAGAAAATACACACAAGTGACTCGAGTCATGGGTCTCATGGCATCAACATCAGTAGTTTACTTTTTCATATACAAAGATATTTGCTAAGGAATTTGCTGCATTATATTACATAACTTTTCATCTCTACCTTTTCACTCTCAAGCTCTTTCCTCAATCTTCTTGTCTCCTGCTCAAGTTCTTCTACTCTCTGCTCCAGCATTCACCATGACACAATGAATAAACAATGGGTTAGCATTTACTTGCGGCTAAATATCAACCAAGTTATCATAAAGAAACGAGATACTCAATTAGAATGGGAGTAACCTTTATATGATTTGCAGAGGCCACCTGCTCATCATGCACTTGAGCTTCCAACTGCCGAACTTTATTATCAGAGACAACCAACTTTTGCCTTGTATCCTCCTGCAAACAGGGAACGAATAAAGAACAAATCCCTTAAATGTTCCCAAAAGAAAAAAATGATGTAGCCTTAGACTAATAAGCAAAATGGCAATCATACCAGCTTCGACCTCAAAGTTTCCAACAGCAAACATATTTCTCTCTCCGACTCCTGCAATTGAATATTATAATAAAACAATTAGTGTCTTTACAACACTTCAAGAAAAGTTCTTATCTGGTTTACCATAAAAAATTGCAAACCTGAAGCTTATTTATTGCTTCTTGTAGCTCTCTTTCTAGTCTTAAGGCAGCATCAGAGAGTCGTTTTAATTCCTCTTGAGCCTCAGACTGGGCTCTCTGTACAGCAGCTTTTAGATCAGTTGTAGCCTTTTCTCTATCTTCTTTTCGCTGACTTTGCTCTTCATGTAATTGTTCCTTGAGTTCAGCTATACTTACCTTCTGACTGCCACAAAAAAGAAAAGGCTATTGATATGCTTTCCAACAATTTAAATACTAGTTTCAGCGATCAGAAACAAATTTGGGGAAAGAAAACTACAATAAGGTTTACCGTCCTGAAAGCAGTCAAAATCTCCTAGGGAAAAAAGGTTGGCTTACATAAAGCATCAATGTTAAGTAATTGAACACTAATTTAATAACTTCACAGATAAACACAAGTACGTGCGTGTACTGTGTACACATTAACAAGGGTAAATGCAATTTTCAATAGACTACAATAACAGGAGTTACAGAAAGGAACAAAATCCGTATTATCTAAAGCAGTGCCAGCATAAAAATTAATTAATCAGCGGTAGCTGAAACTAAGTTTTATGAAAGTTAAATCCTAAAATATTTACATGTATGATCAATCTATTAAAAAGAAACTGATACTAAGAATCGGTAAAGACTGATACTATAAGATTTAAATAAACCATACCTATCTATTATAGCATTGGCTTCAGTACATGACTGCATAGAAGCATTAAGCCTTTCATTAAGGTCTTCCATGATATGCTTTTGTTCAGCAGAAACTTTGTTGACTTCCCCTAGTTCCTTCTGTTTGAGATCCACCATTTGTTGTAATTCTTTTAATTGATCATGGTAACTTTTCATAATTGACTCTTTGACTGATTTTAATTCCTACAGAATAGATCATAAATTAGGCTGGTACTGTACAAGATTAAGCAAAAGTCAAAATCAAATATTCCTAAAATTCATAAATAGTTGTTTAACATTGTGTGTTTGTCTAAAATTCCTAAAAAATCAATTACTAACACTTTCCTGACGCTCAACAGCTGAACGGTTTTCATTACGCAGTGTTTCAATCAAAACAACTTGATTCTCCAATTGCTTTCTCAGTTCCTGCCACCAAAAAGATTGGATACAATAAAACAAAAAGAAATGCACTAGCTATTACTAAAGTAGTTATTCTAAATTAACCCACTGTGTTTGATCTTTGGAGGCTTCGAAAATCATCAAGAGAGATAGGACCCTCAGGTGCACCAATGCCTAAACCTTTTAATCTCTTGTTGTCAGAAACAAACTCATCTACACATTCACAGAAAAGAAGAAACCAAAATATTTTAGAAATTTAACAACAAACATGCATGATATATCAGTATAAGATGTAAATTGATCTATCCTAAATAACGAGGTAAGTTGCAAAAGGCATAATTTGTAACATGAACAAGTAGAAGCCTGAACCAAATCTGTGAAAATGCACAGTAGAAAGCATTAATGAATTGAACACATACATATTTGTTCTCCTGATTATAGGCCTACCTGCTTTCCTTTTAGCAACCGCATTGTCTGGCACAGGGGCAGACTTTAGCACCTCTCGATATACAAATGCAAATGCAAGTTCTGTATGATAGAACAGAAAATTTTCAATAACTTAGAAAGATAACACAAGCATACCCCAAAACCTTGCAAATATAAACACAAACAAAGGCAACAATATAAAAAAGTAGAAATTCTCCAATAGACAAGAGGGTTTTTTTTTTTTTCTAGAAAATATTTCAAAATTAAGGGTATGTTTGAGGGCTAAGAGATGAAGGGAAAGGAAGAGATTAAAGGAAAAGGAAAACAAAGGCTAACTTGTCATTTTCTTCCTTTTGTGTGGATGTTAACACCTACAGAATACTCGAATTTGAATTATTTTAAATTCGTGAAGAAAATAATAAAAGACTAATCCAAAATCCTCCATTATCTTGTCCTTTAATATTCAGTCTTCCAAACATGGGGAGCATTTTTTAAATTAATCCTCCTTCCCCTCCATAATCCCTTTCCCAAACATACCACCGAAGGAAAATTAAACACCAACTATACTTACAAAAGTATAAAAAATCTGAAATTTTTCCCATTAGAAAAACAATTATATTTACAATCAGAAAATCATGAACAGGAAAAATGTATGTATGTATGTATTGAAGTATAAGCCGATGGAAGAAATTCCCATTACCATGCTGAGGAGGTGCAGCAAACGATATGATATCTCCATGGCAAACTTTCACAGCAGCACTATTCTTTTTCAACTTCTCCCAGTTGAGATAAGTTCCATTTGTGCTGAAGAAGACTTTATAAAAGTTAGAATATAAGAATTAAAAACTTATCTGTATTGTATTTAATGGTTATACAGGGGGTGGCTGGATGCAGGACATAAGAGAATTGCACAACCTCATATCTTTCAAAAAAATTGACGTGGTGTTCTCCATGTTTTCATTAGTGCACTCCATTCTGTATATTCTGCAATGTTTTGCACTGACAGCATTTGAATCAATCTGGAAGCGCAAATCCTCTACCAAACGCCCAATGCAATGCTCATCAGCAGTTAACAATATATTAATTCCCTGCTTACAAACTTTTGGTCAGACCAAATCCAGAAGTGTAATGAATAGCCAAACAAAATGAACAACTGAAATATTGAATAAGCATAATAAAGATTAATTGACAGGAGCATGCAATCAAAACTCCATAGATAAAATCCTTTTAAATTTTACATAGAAGCTCAAGCACATTAAACTCAAACAAAACTATGGAATCAAGATATTAATGAATTTCAAAGCTTAGACAAGCCTCACACAAGTTATTGAAATACTAGTTCTATCTACCTATTCATATGTTCTTAGGAGATAAGAATTCCATTTTCCACTAGCTTTCATTATTAATGTAAGGTCTTAACTTAATAAAAGGACCGACAGTTCCTACATTGGCCAATTTCTTCAACAAATAACTTCTGATCTTTTTCTTCCAGTCCTTTACAGCATGTTCAATTTAATTGACTCATGCAATTATTAAACAAAAAAAAAATCATGAATGACAAAGTTAATTTTAAAGAAAAAAAAACTATAAAATGTCCATAACAGCAGTTTAAGATCATGGAAACTAAATATAATGTGCCTCTACAGGTTCATAAAAAACATCTTACCATTCATAAGAGATACATTTGAAGAATGACAACAAATTCAACGAGATAACCACAAAATAACCAAATGCGAGTACCCGTAATTTGGGGCTAAACAAACCTGTTGCCTTTTGCGAGCATTGTTGGAGATGGCGGTAAGGACGCCCCAAACGCCGGGATCGGAGTTCTGAAGAGGCTGAGAAGCGATATTGGAGGCAACAGAAACAATGAAATCTCGGGGGTTGGATGACTTGGATGGAGAAGTATCAGTAGGGTTTGGAGTAGCAGGAGATGGCGCCACGGGAAGCTGGCAGGAGTTAGTCTCAGAGACTATATCGCTGGGTCTCGCAACTGGAGCAGGCGTTGCGGGATTCTCCTCCTCTACCGCCATTGATGAGTGAGTGAGGGAGAGAGTATTTTGGCGGGGATTTTGAAACCCTAGGTACCAGATTTTGTTGTCAACTGAAGAAGATGGGTTAATCAATCATGAGTCTCTAGCTTCTCTTGTGAAAGTCTTAATTTTTTTTTTTTTTGGTCAAAGTACTAATTTAGTTCCCAAACTTTTAATCAACTGTTAATTTCGTTTTTAATCTTTCACATTTTAGTCAATTTTATCCTTTGAATAATTTATTTTAATAAATTAAAGAGACACTGCATCCTATTCACAAATTAGAGATATATTTATGGTTGATTTTTCTTTTAAAGAGTGAAAAATTTTTTATCTCTCAGTGTCAAAATCACTAATTATAAGCTTGAGGAGGACCAAAATGAAATAAATTTATGGTTGATTTTTATTGAAAATTTTTCTTTATGTCTTTGTCAAATCACTTACTATAAGCTTGAGGACTAAAACAGAACAAATGTGAAAGTTTAAAGACCAAAACGAGACAAATGTGAAAATTTGAGGACTAACACAAAAAAATAGTTTGAGGACAAAATAAAACTATCCTCATAGTTTGAGGAGCAAAATGATACTAATGTCATAATTTTGGGACCGAAATGACTATTTAACCTAATAATAGCATATAAGAAAAAAAATAGGCAAAACACCCTTTCGTGCCCCTAACGTTTGTGGTGATTTTCAGTTATGCTCCTAACGTTTCATTTGTGTCAGTTGTGCCCTCAATGTGAAACGTTAGTTTCAATTATGCCCCCATCCTCGTTAGTGTATCATTTTTAGGAACTTTTGAGCTTAGATTCATGTTCGTTTCAATTTGTTTTGATAAATGAGTTTATGGGTACTCATTTTCAGCTCCTAAGGATCATTTTGCACATGGAAATTTTGAGAAAAATGATTTGTTTTGCTGCATTTCGTTTTGGTCCTTTTTAGGGTTCATCGGGTCCGATTTTCTTCGGATTTGGGGTTATTTTGAGCTTAATCTTTGAAATTGATCCAAGGAATCAAGTTTGTGATGTCTGAAAATTAAAACCCATATGAAATCTGATCAAAATTTGCTCAAATCGTGCGAAAATGGTGTTTTCTTTTGTGAATGATTGAAATTGGGGGCATAATTGAACCTAACGTTTCACATTGGGGGCACAACTGACACAAATGAAACGTTAGGGGCATAACTGAAAATCACCGTAAACGTTAGGGGCACGAAAGAGTGTTTTGCAAAAAAAAAAAAAAAATATTGTCCCCGTAACCCAAAATCCTGCCTCCGTCACTGAATGTCCTCATTGCACCGAACCCTAGTGCTGCGAATACTATCGAGAATGAGCGATAGCGATCTACAAAGCAACCAGCGAGAGCAAACTTAGGAGATAGATCGAAGTTCAAAGTGAGACCGAGGTTCCAAGAGAGAATGAGTTTCAGAGTGAACCTTCTCGCTCTACAAGTAGTAGTCTTGGTCGCTGGACACACTCTAAGAAGACGCATGGAAGAGGCGAAGAATTAATCACGTCAGCCGAGCAACGCGAATGCCTACAATAGTGGATAGATGTCGTCGAAGCCATGGCCAAGAGGAGGGGGAGATAGAATGGTGAAGCTTCTAGGGCACGATGGAGCAAAGTGAGAAAAGGAGACGAGTGAAAACATGAAAAACAAACTAAACAAAATTATTGAAAGATAAGGAAATAAGGACCAATTTATTGAAAATAAATATTAAAAAATAAAGGTTAAAGGGTCATTTTGGTCCTAAATATATGCCCTAATATTCATTTTGGTCCATTATGTTTCAAAATATTCAAATTGTTCCTAGATGTTGGCAAAATAATTCATTTTGGTCCTAAATATTGGTAAAATGTTTCATTTTGATCCCAAACTATTGAATTCGATCATATTTTTCTCGTCTCTTATTTCAAGTTCAACTTTGCTTATTTGACCATGAAACGAGCGGTCTACTTTTAGAACCGATTTGTTCTCGTTTGTTGAAGGCTCCAACTGGACAGAGAAAGTAATATTCGAGAATAATAAGTACCTCTAAACTCGTCACGTTTGAACTTGAAACAAGTCATGTTCAATAGTTTAGGACCAAAATGAAACATTTTGCAAACATTAGGACCAATTTGAACATTTTGAAACATAATGGACCAAAATGAACATTAGGGCAAACATTTAGGACCAAAATGACCCTTTAACCAAAAATAAAAATTTGAAAAGAAATATTAAAACTAAAAATTTGACTAAAATCTTATTTTGACCCCTCACATATTACCTTTCTTTTCAATTTGGTCCTCCTTAAATTTTCTAGCTAAAGACAATTTTTTTTTAGAAGACCAAAAATTCTGATGAACATTTATTATTTGGGCAGGAGTTATCAGAGACTGGGTCTTGCAACTGGAGCAGGTATTGCAGGATTCTCCTCCTCTACCGCCATTGATGAGTGAGTGAGATGGAGAGAGTGTGTGTGTGGGTGGGTGAGTGTGTTTTGACGGGGATTTTGAAACCCTAGGTACCAGATTTTGGTGTGAACTGAAGAAGATGGGCCAATGAACCAATCACTTCTCTTGGAAGTTTTGTAAAAAGTTTTAAAAAAAAAGGCCAAAGTCCTATTTTGGTTCCTCAGTTATGCTCCTTGTTCCAAATAGGTCCCCCAGTTATTTTTTGTTCCATATTGGTCCTCCAGTTATGCAAAACTTGAAAAAGTNCTCTCTGAATGTGGAACTGTACCTCCCACCTCACCTCAGAAAAAAAATATTGAATTTCTGGACACAAAAGCTAATGCGACAACGCCAACGACAACAGAGGATGATGAATCTGTGTTTTTGAAGAAGGAGAAGAAGATGGTGGAATTTGAGGATGAGTTTCTCAGCTCATTTTTCTTTTTCTTTTTTTTTTTTATTTCTTTTCTCTTTGTAAATTGGTATTGTGCTGGTGGAATTTGAGGAAAAGCAGGTGTGTTTAGAGGAAATTTGGGAAGTTTATGTGAATTTGGGGGTTTTGTGAGGGACGAAAATGATGTTATCATCTTCGCCCACGGCAATTTGCTCGATTTGAAATCACAAATTGAAATCCACTGCACATCAATTTATTACTTGATAACGGCAATTTGCTGCACATTAATTTATCACAAATCGAGATTCATCCCCAAAACACAAACAAAATCCTCAATTTGCTGTTTTTCCATCAACAACGATGGAGTCGAAGATGGGGTCCCCGATGATGCCATCATCATTGGAGAAGTCGAGGTGTTCCTCCGTGATGAAATGATCGACAGCTCTGGAAATATTCGGGTGCTTTGAGAGAGAGAGAGAGAGAGAGAGAGAGAGAGAGAGAGAGAGAGAGAGAGATTTATTTTGTGTTTTTGGGTAAATTCACTTAAAATCTTAATTCACTTAAAACCTTAATATAAGAAAATAAAACTTTTGGGGATGATAGTTTATTTTTCCTCTTTTTTTAACGGAAAAATGAATGGAAAACGTTAGAGGGACCAACTTTTTCAAGTTTTGCATAACTAAGGGACCAATATGGAACAAAAAATAACTGGGGGACCTATTTGGAACGAGGAGCATAACTGGGAGACCAAAATAAGACTTTGGCAAAAAAAAAAATTGTCCACAGAGAAATGGCAATTGCATATTCTCTCTTGCGCAAGTTTCTTTTTTTTGGAACAAATCTTGCGTGAGTTTAAGCTTTGTGGATTGTGGTAATTATAAAAACTTGATTATTTGATAGGTCAAAAAACTATTTTGGTCCCTAACGTTTATCCCAAGTTTCCTTTTTGTCCCTAATTTTTGTTTTGTTTCGCTTCAATTCTTAATGTTTTCTAAAAGTTTCATCAATGGTTCCTCACTATTAAATATAGTCATATTTCTCTCTTTTTGAGCCTGAATGCAATTAAATAAGAGCTACGAGTTAAATTTGATAAGTTTTTTTTTTTGCCTAGTTAGAGTCATCGACAAATGAAGTCAAATCGAACATGAAATCAGGCTCATAAATAGGTTGTTTATTTCATGATTTTGTTCATATCTCTCTCGTTTCAAATCTGAATGCAATAGAATCGAATCTACAAGCTCTTGACGAATTCTTTCTTTGTTTAATTGGGACCGTTGACAAACGAGGTGAAATAGTACTTCGAATGGTGTTTTGACCAAACCCACTTTCAAGATGATATTTGACCTTGTTTGCCAACAACCCTAACTGAAAAGAACTCGTCAAGAGTAAGTTGTAATTTTGCTTTTATTGCATTTGAACTTGAAACGAGAGAGATATTGCCAACAACCCCATTTTTGGGCTCGATTTGTTCTTATTTGCCAATGACTCCAAGTGCATAAAGAAAGAACTAATCAAATTTAACTTGTAACTCCAATTTAATTGCATTCGAGTTTGAAACAAGAAAGATATGACCATATATATTCAATAGTTAGGGACTCAGATTAAACTTTTAAAAAACATTAAGGACCAAAATAGAACAAAAAATATTATGGACCAAAACAAAAAGGACTATTCCGTAACAACAAATAAAGATATATAACCAAAGTGAAATATTACTCATGCATAAGGACCAAATGAGGTTAAACTGAAGCGTATAGTTGATTCATAGTCCAGTATCTTCTGCCTTTGTCCACTCGGCTACATCTGCCCCCATAGTATTTATAAAATTAGAGAAATTTGTATTTCTTAAATAAATAGCATTGAAATGGAAAGGTATTTCCCATATACAAGCTCATCAAATTGGATCATCCATTGTGGCGCCAAATAGTGTTTTGGGTTCAAATGCAATACTATATATAAAGCACAATCAATTACTAAAATAAAATGACAAATAAAGAGTGAAGCACAACACCAAAAAAAAACTTGAACGAGAATAATATTCTTTATAGACATTACATTTATTTAGAAAATTCGATGGAGAAGAATGTCAAATATTACCGTTTTACTTAAACAAGGATGAATCATTATTTTTACTCAAACTAAAATGACCTTAAATTCTTTTCACACATCAACCAACATTTATCTTTAAGCATTATTTTTACTTAAACTAAGATGACCTACTTTGGTGTTTTTACTTTTAAAATTATTTCATCCAAACACAAATATTAATTTTGCACAAAGAAAAGGCGATTTTCATCCTCACTCTTGCTACTTTATTTTATTTCTTCTTTTTTAATTCAATTAAAATAAATGGAACAACTATTATTTATTTATTAAATGATGGACCAAATAAGACAATGACGATGCATTATCATAGCTTGGAATCCTAGTTGTGGCGGGCCACAATTCAATTCAATAATATGTCAATTTGCCAATATCCACATAACCATCCACACAAAACCACATTTGAGATGTTTCTGAAAGAGAGTTCAAATTGTTCGAAACAAATAATTCAATATATAGGACTAAAAGAAGAGTACTATTAGATTGGCTCTCAAAAGCCTCCAAGTGACATAGGAAAAAAACTACATATATTACATATGGATCAATATAACATATAGGACTAAAAGGAGAATACTATTAGATTGGCTCTCAAAAGCCTCCAAGTAACATAGGGAAAAAACTAAATTTATTACCTGTGAACCAATCAAATTGCTCCACCTATTAAAAAATTAATCAAAATTTAATTATCATCAATGTGGGGCATTAATTGTACAAGACTAATGTGTGACTAGCATGATCAATCTTATGCGAAATTGCCACATCAACCATATATAGATGCCACATAATCTTGAGTTATGACATGTCACAATATTTATTTCAAAATATAAAATATATTACTTAATTTAAGGGCTAAAATATGTGTTCTATTAAATTTTAGTTGTGACAATAAAACAAGATTGATAATGTTATTTGAATTTTCTATAACGATGATAAACATATACATTAATGCTCCTCAGTTTGTGGATAAATCACATACCAATATTTCAAATAATGTTAATGTAATATTAATGGAAAATAAATTATCATTAATGCCTAAGGTCTATAAGAGACTGATGGTAGCTTGCTGCATCATCAATCACTAACATTCAATCAAAATTGATCAAGCATGTTGTTGAATTTACAATCTCTAACGTGAAGAGCAAGTTTCATGTATGATGATGGTGTGCTCTTTACATTATTTTTTTTTATTCAAAGAGATATAAGGCGTTTGTATTTCATGTTTTCTAGGATTGGATCAATAGAATCCTATTTTGGTTGAAAAGGAATCATGTACCACATTTCATATTTTAATAGAATCTCATTCTTTGTCTTTCTCTTCTGGTTTGTGATTGTCTTTTGTTTTTGCACTATAGAATTTTAAGTTCACCAGTGATTAGTGGTAATTGTTTTTTCATTGAATTAATAATTATCTCTCTTCAAATTCTCTATTGAGTAGCAATAGCATATTAATTGAAAAGGAGAACCCATAAATTATAGAGATTGACATCATTAATAATAAACAAAATCGATAAGAAAGAGGAGAAAGACTGAAATAGAGAATGCATATTGTTGGAACTATGAAATTTTTCATTGCAAAACAGGTAAGCATTTATTTGACCTTACCATGAAGTAATGAGTTTCTCTTGCCCTTACCATGAAGTAATAAGTATTTATCCTTGAAGTAAAGTAATATTTATATACATGAAAGGACTACGTTATAACGAGTTTAAACATGGTGAATTTAGTCATGGTTCAAATAAAAGTATCAAGCAATTTATACATATTTCAAATAGGTAAAAGTAACAATGACCTAACTATTTCCCGTAAATCATGAATGCGTTAATGAAAATAATTTAGACAGGATACGTCACGAAGAAATAAGGGAGCTCCCATGAACCTGCTGAAATTGTTAAGCTTCGATTCGATCGACACCTTCTCCTCGAAACATAGAGATATCAATTGGATTCTCGTTTTGATAAGGGATGTTCTCTTCTTCCAACCTTATAGCTTCTCTGCGACAACCTGAGATTGCTCGTATAACCTACTTCATTGGAGAGAAAACCTTGAATTCCTATATAAAAAGAAAGAGTTGCGGAGGAAGAAGAGAAGAAGAGGAAGTTCGACAACCTTTGTCCTATTTATTTTTGTGAAACTAATTAAAACCCCAATTTTTTTTTTCTTACATTTTGAACTTATTATAAAAGGAGAGAAACCTTAATGCAAAAAATAAAACTATTATGAGATGAATGAATGAAAAGAAATCTTGAAAGAATGAGATAAATCGTGATAAAAACTCATTTTTTCCATTAATTTTTGAATAAAAAATATATCTACATGGACCTGATCTCTAAATACCCCAAATTACTAGAACATTTCTTACCTAGTATCAAAACATGTAATTTATAAATTATTATTATAGAAATTAAAAATTATTTGTTCATGCCACGAACCAAAGCCTAATACACAAAAACTGAAAAAAGTGAAGGCCCCACTTATTAAAACCACGTAAAACCTATTCGGATTGAAGTTCATCCACGTGGCTTATCAAACTCATAACTCTCGTGTATTTTCATAAATACTAGTTATTCATAAATAAATCATAATTCTAAATGCTTCAAATTTATCATACATCCACTATTCACCATCACTCTCACTCTCACTCTCACCGACATTTTTATGAAAAACAACCACGACTCCACAACAAAATACAACATTTTCGTGAATTAATTTCAAATTTCAAATAAAAAAAAATCTCCTAAATAAAACACAATTAACTCAAGAATCTGAAATGAAAAAAACAAAAAAGAAAATACACTACACGAGGATTTGAATTGAGTTACAGTTCACTACGACAAGATAACGGAGGCTATAACGGTGACGAAAACGCCGAAAACTGTAGAAGCTTCCACGTGAACACCCGCATTCTTACTATCCGAATTGCTCTTCTCCGCCTCCGCCGACGGCGCATCTGCCGGAGAACCACCCGGCGTCGCCGCCGCCGGAGCTGGCGGCGAGGCACCAGCCGGAGAAGGAGTCTCGGCTCTCGGTGCCAGAGCCGGCGCCGGAGTAGGAGAGCTAACTGGTTCCGCCGCCGGAGCCGGCGACGGCGATTTCCCGAACAATTCAGCCGGAAGAAGCACGCTATCGACGGTGAAAATAGCAAGAGGAGCCGAATCCACCACCGTACTGGCAAGCCTCGACGAGCTAACTCCGGTGTGTAGAGTAACAGAATCGCCTTCGGTCGTCGTCGAGAAATCAAACTTCCCGGCGCCGTTCGTCGCCAAAGTACTAATCGGATCCTTGCTCGTCTTCAAAGCTCCCTCCGGTAGGTACTTCGCGGCGGCGTGATACTGTAAAAGCGAAACAACTTCAGCATTCGTCAGCTTGTTCAGATCTGGAACACCACGCGCCTTGAAAGCCTCATCGTTCGGCGCAAAAATCGTCAAGCCTTTATCGACGGCGGATTCATAAGTCTTAATCACGCCGGTGGAAATAAGCAAGGAGGCAAAAGTTTTCCCGCCGGCTTTCTCAATCAACGCCGTGATGTTAACGGCGGAGGACGGAGGCGGAGCCGTCAAGATTCCCGGCGCGATAATCGGCGCGTTGATTTCAATAATGGAGATGTTATAGGGAATTTGCTTAACCGACTTGGTGTAAGCCGAGTCGAGTTTTGAGCCGGGAGCCGCGGAGCCGAAGCCGACTTTTCCACCTTGAAGGTCAGTGATGTTAACGAATCCCAAATTGCCAGGGGCATTTCCGGTAGTTTGGTATAAAGTGGTGGTTAGAGTGGTGCCGTTAGAAATCTGGTGGAGTTTTTGAGGGTCGTAGTAATCGAGAAGGACGAGGAGGCTAAGGGCGTTTTTGATAACAGAGAGAGGGTGTTTTCCGGCGAGGGAAGAGACGGCGCCGTTATTTAAGACGAGGACGGTGATTGTTTGACGGCTGTTGATTTCGTCGGCGAGTTTTGTTTGGGAGAGGAAGCTATTGTATTGGCTGTATTCCGGGAAGCCGGAGAGAATGTCGGTGATGTTGTGGCCGGAGACGACGGCGAGGAGAGAGAGGGAGACGAGGAGAGAGAAAGCTCGGAATGAAGAAGAAGAAGCCATTGTTGTTTATGGAGTGTGGAAGTATAATGGAATGAGTGAGTGAGTGAAGTGGAACAAAAGAGTATGAGTGTGAGTGGTAGTTAAAAGATAGGTGATGATGGTGGGGAAGGGTTTGGTTTATTTAACCATGGTTAAAGGAAAGGTTAACTGTGGTTGAGTATGGAGGAGGGCCACGTGGGAGACTTGTTTGAGACAAGGATGATTTGGTCACAGCTGGATGTGAAAAGGGGTACGTAGAATTTGCTATTTTTCTTTGTTTTTCTGGTGACGGTAGAATTTCTTATTTTGGCTCTTAATATATATGAATTTACATAAATACCCATGTTTAAAACAGGTTTTTCTTAAAAAAAAAAAACAATTGGAATATTATATAAGATTAGAAATGTTGTCCTGGCGGCGGTGGTCCTCTCTTTAGTTATAGAGTTTTGTGGCGACGACATTTTGAATTAGGACTCTCACGACGGCATTCTGTGGCGGCGAATCTGAACTAAGCATTCTACAACCATTGGGGTTGTCTGACTTCTTGTTTGGAAGAGTTTGTCTCTTTTAGATGACTTAATTTATGTTTCATGTTTTTTAGATGGTTGTAGCTTTAGTTGTATTCCTAGATCCGCTAACTTGGCAGTTGATTATCTTGTCAATTTGTTTAAAACGAGGATGGGTCATCTTGGATAGGTTGTAAACCTCTCACCTTCATCAGTTGATATCATATCTAGTATTATTGTTTATGCTAGGGAAAGATTATCTATTTTTACTTTGTTTTTTGTATTATGCTTGATTTTGCCTTGCTTTTGAATTAATTATATTTGAGTAAAAAAAAATGGAATCATATTCAATTATTCATCAACCAAATAATAAATAAATTAATGGTGTTATATTACATTGAAACGGTCCACTGGAAAACAAAAAAGAAAAAAAATAGTGTTTTTCAAAGTTGGCTTGTTTTTGATTTGGCAAAATCTTAGTCCTCTCAAATCCACGAGTCCGTTTAGGGCTTTAGGCATTTATATATTTTTCCTCCAAAAAATAGTTTTTTTTTTTTTCCAAAATCTTGTTTAAGTTTAAATCGAATAAAATCACAAAAGTTGGAGTACCCAAATTGACCTTGGGTATTTTCCTAAACTCCTCCAACCTGATTAACATTGTTACTGTTTACCAGAAAAAGATTAACATTGGTACTTGAAAATTTAAAGTCCAATATATATGTTGTGCATTCATATGATTTACCAACAGAGAAAAAAATCAGAGCAGTTTATAATACACAAAATTCACCATAAAGTAATATGTATATATCTTCCTATTGGCATTGTACTTGGAAATTAAAGATTGGATCACATGGGTGACAAGAGATGGCGACATCTTTATACAATTTCGTGGATATGTTTTTGGTGTGAATGTGATAAAGGAGATCATAGAGTGGAACGTGTGGTAGGCTTTTAGGTATAATATATATGCTCTTAACTGATCAAAGGATATCTATATATTATACATATCGGATAGCTTAATTAAGTGGTTAATATAATTAATTAGCAATGATATCATAGCTAAAATGACTTGAAAAGAGCCAAAGTTGGTGGTTCACCGTATGGTCATGTAGCATCTTAATATTTCCCACATGTCCCCCAACACACCCATAACTCCATTAATGATGATTTCTCTTCACATATCTTGTTGTCCCAACAACTCATTCAGACTTTAGCCACATATATAGCTTCTCACAAAGGATGGGAGGAAAATTTACTATTTGATTTATAAATTTATACTAAATTAATAAATTATTTTTTAAATAATTAAAATATATGACTTAGTCATTGAATTATTGTAATTGTCAATAATTTAGTTATTGGGTCAACTTTAGGGACTAAAATATACAAATTTAATATAAATTTAGGAACTAAAAAAATACTAATTTAGTACAAATTTAAAGACTAAAAAATATAAAATCAGTTCAAATTGTCACTAAAGACCAACTCGTTGACAATTGAAACATTTTAGGGACCAAATCGTGTATTTGGATTATTCAGAAATTGATTTATTAACTCAGTATAAATTCAAATATCAAATAGTAAGTTTCCTCTGGTTAAAATGTAGAAAATTAGAGTAGTCACTGGGGTTGTCTGTTGTCCTAATTGGATGTATTTGTCTATTTTATATGACATTATTTATGTTTTCAGTTCTTTAGATGGTTGTAGCTTTAGTTGGATCTCTAGATTCGCTAACTTGGCAGCTAATTGTCTTGTCAATTTGTATGACACGAGGATGGGTCCTCTTGGATGGGTTGCAAACCCCCACCTTCGTCAGTTAATATCTTGTCTAGTGTTGTTGTTTATGCTAGGTAGGGGTTGACTATTTTTGCTTTATTTTCATTTGTATTTTGACTTTGCCTTACTTTTGAATGAATTATATTTCAGGCAAAAAAAAATGTAAAAAATTGAAACTTCAGCATTAGTTTTGGTGTAAAAAGATTTCTTAAATTTTGATTAATAGTAACTTTAAATTTTGTGTAAATAAGTCTCTTTATTAAAATTAAAATTTTCGATAAAAATAAAGTTTCTTTTAAATTTTATTATTATTGTTGCATTTTAAATTGTTCCTTGATTATTTTTGCAATCAATTGTAGCATAAAATATTAAAATAAATAAATTAAATTTTCATAAAATAGGTTATTTACATAAAATTAAAATTTCATTAGATCCTTAGTTACTTCTCAAAATTTAACAGGAGTTTTGTTTAGTTATTAAATTAAAGTTTAGGGACATTTTTTTTTTGCATTTTAGCAAAAATTAAATCAATTTAGGTAAAATCTTTTATATTTTTACTGTACACCAATAAAATAAGAATATGTAACAAAAATTTTAGTATGCTTGTGAGGGAATATTAAAAAAATGATCTTTTATATGATCATTCATTAAAGAAAAACGTATAAATAAAGTATTTTTCTTTCAAAAATTAGAGACACCTTAAGACAAAAAAGATATAAGAAAAAAAGGTTTTTCTTTTCTTAAGAATTTTAATTTTATAATTTTACTTTGCTTGTGCATATAGGCTATTCAGATTGTTTTTTTCTTACTTCTTGTATATATGTTCAAAGAGGAAAAGTTGTATAGATGCTATTTCACGTACCCTTCACCTTGCTTCATGACATTATCATACATAAATTCCATGTTATGCTTCCAACCCAAGTTGACTAGCTCACAAAGTGACATTAATTATATGCATGTTTTAAAGTTTATTTTGATGTATAAGTTTATACGTTGAATTATTCTGTAAATTTAATTTATTATTTCTCTTTCTATATTTTTCCTACTTCATTTTACGAAATATTATATAATTCAGATTATCTATTTTTCATAAAGTGGTATTCTAATCAATTTATGCGGATTTATATTCTATTTATTAGTGAAACAAATAAATATTGGATTATTTAATTGAGCTGATTTATATATCATGGCTGTAAATGAGTGATCTGATAAGCAAACCAGCATGTTCCTTTATTTTATTAATATATAAAAGTATATACACGCACACTTTAATTTATTAAATTAAAGATAAATCAAAATATTCTCAAAGATATATACAACTAAAAGATAAGAACAAACAAGTAGTTTGCCAATAACGGAATTGGCATAAAATGATCGAAGTAGTCGTGTTATTTAAGAATGAAAATTTTGTGTGGATTAGATAAAGCAGTAAACCTAATCATGAACATTAAACAAGGCATGCTAAATAAAATTATTTGATATGTGCACGTAATATATTTATTTATTAATATAGGGGTAAACATTTTGGTATCCTGTTATATGGACCGGTTTTACTTTGATACCCGGTTATTTCAAAAGTGACATTTTGATACCATGTTCTTTGCATCGTTAACACTTTGGTACCCAAATTTATTTTTCTATTAAGTTTTGACAGCGAAGTCGCACATGATCATCACGTACACTATAAAAACATCCAAATGTCTATTTTTCTCTAATTTTTCACGATTTAGACGCTAAAATACTCGAAAATCGTGAAAACAATAAGATTTAAAATGAGAGGATTTTGGAGTATTTTATTGTTTGAATCATATAAAAATGAGAAGAAAATGAACATTTATGTGTTTTTACTGTGCACGTGATGGTCACGTGTGACTTCGCTGTCAAAACTTAACAGAAAAAATAAATTTAGGTACTAAAGTTTAATGGTGCAAAGAATAAGGAACCAAAATGTCACTTTTGAAAAAATGAGGTACCAAAATAAAACCGGTCCATATAACAAGGTACTAAAATGTAATTTATCCTTAATATAATGTTAAAAAAATTCAATACAATCTTTATTTATATTATGAGTGAACTAATTAAGAAAGATCAACGAGCTGACAATTTAATTTATAAAAGTTTAAAATACACAATTAGTTCATAAAAGATTAAAATAACATATTTATTAGTTTGTTAAAAGAAAACATATTTAATAGTCATTTTTATAGACTAAATAATATATTGTTTTTATTTTTCTAGAGAAAAAGGTCCAATTCAAAAGGTCCTTATAGAGAAAAAGGTGAGAAAGTTGGTGTGAGATAAACTTAAACCCCCAATCATTTTTTTTTTCTTATATTTTGGTTCTATTATAGAGAAAAAGGTTCTTAATGCAAAAATTTAAACTTTTAGGAGTTAAAAATCAATTTTGCCTTTATTTTTAACAGAAAAAATGGATGGAAAACGTTTGAGGGACCAATTGTGCCAAGTTTTGGAAAACTGAGGGACCAATATGAAACTAAAAATAACTGAGGGACCAATTTGAAACATTGAGCATGATTGAGGGACCAAAATATGACTTTTGCCTTTTATATATTATCATATATTTCAACAAAAAACGCAAAGACAAGAAAAATAAAACCAATAAAATAATGGAGATACATGTGTAATAAGTTTGACTGCTGGCATCAAGATTTTGTCGGCAAACCAAAGCATACATGAGTACAAATGGAATATACTCTCTTCTTTGGCTAATTTTAGCATGAGTCGATAAAATATAGTAACCAAAGCAAATTGTCAAGTGATTTTATTTAAATAATTTATATATTATTGTTTCACCAATTCACATTAAACAATCACATGTCAAAATCTGAGTTCAATTAAGATTTAAGAATAATTCACAGTTAATAATATTTCCATATTCTTACAATTAATGTCATATGTTGCTATCTCTTAGGTGCATTATTATCACATTTTATGTTTGGGGTAAAATTTGTAGTTACAATGTGGATGGATGACCTTCTTTTTAGCTTACTCTAATACTCATTCTGTTTAATATATATATATATATATATATATACATCCAAAAATAGTGTAACTATCAACTTCACTCATTGTTTGCATGTGTGGCCAATGGTGTATTCAACTTATTGAGAAATAGTAGCCTCCCATTTTTTTTAGGTGTGTAAAAACCCAAACAAGTGTGTACAGCTAATTATGAGCACTATAATATTAAATATTGGGCACTACCAGTGCCCAAAAAGAAAAAAATGCATTAAAAATAATGGTGGGTTCAATCATTTTGGTTTGTTTACTTCAAGAAGCAAATGCCTTTCTTGTGGCTATTGCTTTTTTCTCAAGGTTAAAACTTTTAAAATTAATCAAGCCTGGCTCTTAATGAAAGCAATTAGTAAAGTTAAGTGAAAACAATGTTCTTTTAAATTGAAATTGTGGGTAATCCATTAACCATTCCCCAAGTTTGTAAATTAAAATCTCTTTTTTATTTGTAAAAAGAAGCATAAATATCATTTGCTCTTTTTTGACATTTGATATATAGCTTGCATTATATTTTATAATTAAATTAATTATTTATATATCAGAAGATGATACCTTATCTTCTATATGGCAATAAAAGCAAATAAGTAAAAGATACATAATCCATTTATAATTTTCGTAAGTTGTTTACTGAAGTTCACATGTATGGGAAAAGGAAAACTTCTTATATATTTGAAGAATATATATATATACACACACACACACACACTTAAAATAATCAATTATGCAATATTGAACTGCGAAAATATTTGGGTATTATAATTTTTATTTAGTAAATAATAAACTAAAATATAAAACTTATAGCTATTTTTTTCATATAACGTGACTAACTTCACAAAAAAAAAAAAAGCAATTTTATTTTCTAACCAAACATAGTTAACTTGGCTAGAAAGAATCCAAAGCCACTCACTCACCATTAAATCTCATTTGAATTATTTAGGTTACCCTTTCTTACAAGTGTTTCCTTACAGCCTTGAATTCCACATTATTGCTAAAACTCTTCAATTGTTGTGTACAAGCTGGAACCACATTCTCTAACTAGAGAATGTGGGTTGAAACCTTTTTAAAGTTTATCTTGCATCTAGAATGTATTATTAATATTCTTGAAACCTTTTTAAGAATTAAAAAAGAAAATGTATAAAAAGATGAAAAAAATTTACAAGTTGTGGCTTAGTTGACAATACAAATTTAGAATGTGATAAGGACTTTGAGTTCAATCACTATGTAACACACTTATTGCAGGATAAAGGAGCTTTAATAGTGTCAATATAATTTGAATACCAATGGTGTAAAAGAAAAAAAGATGGAAGGAAAAGATAATGGAGGGGGAGAAATGTGAACTCTCCTTTAATATTATTTTGTTTAGATATTAAGATATACTCTATAGTACTTCAAATCTTTTTGAACTTGTAAGGGTACGAATACATGGGTATGAGTATGGATATTAGGGGTGTTCAAATCCAATCCAATCCAAACTCAACCGATCAATCCAATCCAAACCGATCAAAACCGACCAAAACCAATCATCTAATTGGTTGAATTGGATTGAAAATGATGAAAACCGATTAGTTCGGTTCGGATGGTTTTGAAAACCAAAAACCGACCGAACCAAACCGAACTATATTAATAATTTAATTAAATATTANTTTTTTTTTTTTGGTCCAAGACAATGTTTTGGGGATCAGAAATCATAGTTACAATCAGGCTGAAAAACAAGAAAAAAAATCAGTTATTTTTTTGGGCACAAAAAATCATAGTTAAAAACAATGAATATTTTTCAACCACATAAAAATCAATTTTCTTGTGAGGCCCACTTGGGCAACTAGATTATGGAGGAGGCCCAAACATATTGGGCTTATTCATTTTTTTTGGGCCAAAATTGGGCTTATTCATAAGAGCAATGAGAAACCCAAACACAATCCCAAAGAACAAGCAAGACACTCTTGAGCTCTATGAAAAGCCCATGTGTCTATGAAGTCTGAACATTCATTCAATAATGGGTCCCACATGCTCTGACGTGTCATCGTCACCATCGTCGCCGTTACGTTACCATTTTTTCCTTAACTAGTATGAGACCCGTGCATTCGCACGGGTGCTTTCACACGTGTGTTTATCGTTTTTTTTTGTCAAAATTAGTATTAAGCGAGAGTCAGTCAATAACTCAAAATCTTATATTATACCATTCCAAAACTAAAAGATAATGCCTATTAAAAGAGTAATACTACTTGGAAAAGAAAAAGGGGGTGGTGGGTTGCTTGAATTACATAGATATGGAAGTTGGAAGAATAACCGATTTGCCATGAGCACATAATATCATATAATCACTCTGCTAAATACCAACAAACATTTAGAATACAAATTACTGAAAATTTACACTGGAGAGTCAAGCCAAAATACTGACTCCTAAAACACTGATGATGACAATCTGTAATTCAGAAATGTTTCAAAATAATAATAGGACCTCAATCACAAACAACAAAATACCAAATACCAAAAGGAAAAACTATGCCTACACTTCACATTTCAGTCTGTGGCTCCTGAACTAACAATTTTTCAAGTTTCTTTCTTCCCAGCAAAAATCATATTTTGATTAGAGCACTTGCAGTACATATAGTGAAAATCTTCCACCAGTTGATCCTAAAACACCATGACCAACATGTACAAAATAGAATAGGTTATCTGAATGGCCAATTTTAAGAAGAAAATTTTAAATTACCCCATTGAATTGGCCGAGAAAGAATGGGCCATCATCAAATTTGCCAAGAGCATTCTCCAAGTAATTAAAAGAAGGACCTGATACAAATTACAGATGGTAACGTTCCATGTATTTAACATTTTGAATAAGTAACAATGTAAGATGTTAACTATATATAAAGGTATATCTTACTGGCTTGCTTTATAGGATCCCCTTTGAATGAGGAGTATACATCTCTGGTAAATGTATCAACATAACCTAATAATAATTACCTTGAAAAAATAATCCAAATAGTAAATAGTCAATAGAATATACGACAGTTTATAATATCAGAAAAAAATAATCACCATAATGGTAGAAAAACTACTACTATGATAGCTCCCCACACAAATTCTCTCCACACTTCAGCACCATTGATCATAGTGCAAAAAACCGGACCGGCAATTGACCCGGCGAAGGGCTCGGGTCACTGGTTCAATGGTTCAACCGCTGGGTCATTGGTTCAACCGGTTAAGCCGGTTTACTTGAAAAATACATTTTCAAATATACATATTCATCAAATACACATTGATATCTTACACTAATTTAAATATAAACTAAAATTTAAACATAAACATAGGTCCATCACATATAATAAGTGGTAAATATTTAAGTCACACTACATAAAACTTAAATTTAAAACATAACCACATCAAACAAGTCTTGAAACTAAAAAATAATTGTATGAAACAAGCTACAAATTAAAAAACATATAATAGCTAATTTAATTTAATGTTTCCCACACTATAAAAAAAAAAAAAAAATTTAATGGTTACACTTCCCAACAGAATGAGAATAAATAATTTAGAATGCATTATATAAACAAATACATGTGGTGGCGCAGTGGTATTCCCCTTCCCATTTATGCATTTGGTACTGGGTTCGAATCCTGACTGCAACAATTTTGCCAAAATTCCACAACATGTCCGGTTCAGTGTCGGTCCGGTTCACTTCCGGGTCACCCGGGTCAGCAAAAAACCGGCGGTTCAACCCGGTTTGAAAGCGGTTCGACTGCAGAACGGTCCAAAGAGGTGAACCAGACCGGCTCACTGGCCGGTTCGGCGGTTTCCGGTCTGAACCGGCCGGTCCGGTCCGGTTCTTCAAACTATGCCATTGATAACACAAAATTTACATTTTTTTTAATCATACATCTATGCAGGGAAAAAAATTTTATATACAAAATATTTTCTTCCAATGATAGTAAGGCTTTATTTAGAAGAAATAGATTCATCAAAGAAAAGTAACATTCAAAGTAATAGATTCATCCAACATTAGAAGTTTGCCACCAGAACATCCAGCAACTTCCCGACTTCAGTAGAGAAGGACTTCTTGGGAACTTTAAGTCTGGAGATAAGGGTAACAAACTTTAAGTCTGGAGATATGAGTAACAGACAATTTATTTGCCAGTGAATATACAATTGCAGTGGCTTTTATATTCAGAACATATTACTTTAATTGATTATAAAGGCCTATAAAGAAGTCCATTTAATGCCCCAATAAGCATCAATCATATTCAGACAAATAAGATTTTCCAAATTTAATGCTAAGAAAAATGACATTCATAATCTTGCAAGATGGAATACAGAACTCACCCTACAAAAACCGTTTACTGCAAGAAAGAGTGATGTATATTGTGAAAGGTGGACATATTGGGATATGGTATTCTTCATAGACTGGAAAAGGCTACCCAACAGGAAAATCAAGCACTGACACTTCATGGCTAAAGCCACTTATTATCAAATAGAATGCAATAGCCATGCCACGATCTGCCTTAATTCACAAATTCCTTCTTAAACTTATTTTGATCTGCAAAAATAACCATTAGGACAAAATTTTAATTTTGTAAGAAACCAATGTAGCACTGTTAAACGGGCCGGCCCGTTACGGGCCACGGGCTAAACGGGCCGGGCCGTTTAGGCCCGTTTTTAAACGGGCCAAATTTTTTAAACCCAAGCCCGCCCATTTAACGGGCGGGCCGGGCCAGCCCGCGGGCCTAAACATTTTTACATGCAAATTTTCTTAAAAAAATGTAAACGGGCCTAACCGCCCCGGCCCGTTACGGGCCACGGGCTGGGCCGTTTAGGCCCGTTTTTAAACGGGCCAAATTTTTTAAGCCCAAGCCCGCCCATTTAGCGGGCGGGCCGGGCCGGCCCGCGGGCCTAAGCCCGTTTTGACAGTGCTAAACCAATGGTTTAAATAACCTCACCAAAGCTTGCAGCAGACAACAGTAACTGAATTAAAAATGTTTGAAATTTAAAAATAGAGATAATGAGTAACTGAATTAGAAACAGAATTAGTTCCTAATATCATGAGATTTGATATTCAAATTACAATCAAACAATAATTGCTTTATTATTGCAGTCAATAAAATTGCCTTGAACTAACAAAAATTCAAAAGGAAATAACTTTATTAATACAAACCGAAGAAGGAAAGAAAGGAAATTGAGATAGAAAAGGAAATAACTTAAAAGCAAATATATATATATATATATGTATGTTTAAGAGGAGTGAGAAAGTAACAGCAATGCAATCATAAAAGTAAATAAAATTAAGAAGCTGATGCAATCATATTGAATAGAGATGCAGGGAAAATGGTTAATAAGGTAGTTCCATTAGATAGTAACCTGTAGGAAGAAAACAAAAAGAAAAAAACTTGTTTTGTCAAACAACTGGTATGATACGTCATCTTAAGATTTAGCATCAGGCCATTTTCAGATAAAGCAAACGCATGTATATAGCAAAATAAAAGGTTTGCTATGCGAGAAGTTTTAGATCCAACTTACAAAACAAAAGAAACTTACTTGAAACCATTGAAGCAACTTCATGAAGTGCTAAGTGAAGACCCAAAAACGAAATACAAATTGTTTAAGAAAAACTGTCAATTACAGCAAAACAGAAGGAATAAGAAAAACTGTAAATTAATCAACAAAGCAAAGTCCAAATCTGGAAGAGAATCCAGCAGCCCATTCCCAGTTATCCAGTAGTGACCATACGAAATACCCTTTAACATTGCATCCATCTTGACTGTAGTCATCAAAATTCAGATTAATTTACAGCCACTAATAATTATCTGCACAAAATCAACAAAGGAATGATAGGTCTTAACATACACAATAGAAGCTTGTGAGTTAGAAAAATAGCCACTGTGGTATCTAATCCTTTTCTCATCCTTTAGAGCATCCTTAATAGAGGTAAATGGGCTATTTGGATCATCCATCTGTACCTTTTTTTTTTATTAAAATGCACAGAACTTCTCTAAACTTTTGTAACTATGCAAAAAACTCCTTCTGATATATATATATATATATATATATATTTCTGTGAAAATTTTACCAAAAAGAGTTATTTATACAAAATAAAAAATTCAAGGAATCTTTTATTACTTTTCAAAGTTTTGAGAAGTTTTTTGCACATTGGCCAAAGTTCAAAGAAGTTTTGCGCAGTTTAGGTTTTTTTTTTTTAGTGAGAGGATTATCATTTTCTGTTATATAGACTGTGAGGTTGCCATACTTTTGTTTGATGTAATTCATTAAGCTTCTCATTCCTTGTGGAACTATATACAACCATATAGAATTTGCTTGCAAATTAGAAATTACAATGTTATGACTAACAAAGGGTTTCAATTTATGGATGCATTGACCATATTCTGATTATGGGACTACCTTTTCTCCAATAGCTTTAGTACCATTGAATGGTGAAATCAAATTAAACACACAAAAAAAAATTATAACTTGAATTAGATACAGCAATATGGCAGCAAATTATTAAATAACACTCTAATGAAGCAATATATGATCTCTAGATATAATGGTTTGGCCTTATGAGAATTAAATTAATTTTTTTCTAATAAAAACTAAAAAA
This sequence comes from Chamaecrista fasciculata, assembly GCA_003254925.1. Lineage (NCBI taxonomy): Eukaryota > Viridiplantae > Streptophyta > Magnoliopsida > Fabales > Fabaceae > Chamaecrista > Chamaecrista fasciculata. Next base: position 217,642 of record QANZ01036596.1, on the reverse strand, counting down.
GAGTAGAAAAAGAACAGCATGAAGCCTGACCTAAGGATGACTCAAAGATTATATGTTAATTTTATAATAATGGTCTTTTCCAGCATGCTTCATGCCCCAAAGTTTTTACAAATGATTCTGCAGCCAACAGATGAAGATTAGGAGCATAAATGGAAACTGATATATTGAATATGTAATTTAGTATAAGAATTTGATAAAACCATTGGGTACCCTTTTGAGTCTATGTTTGTGTACTTGTTTTTCTATTTTGTTGGTCTCCACAGCACAGCAGATTCTCTTCGAACCTGTAGTAAAGCAGGGAACAATGAATGATTTCGCGGTAGAAATGCAGACATATATGTTTCATTTTCATTGAAAAACATTATATATCCAAGATTTCAAAAAGAAGAGAGCTCCCAATTCTTACATATTATCCATGGAAAGAAAATTCAAAAACTTTAATAAATTCCTTCCACAATTAGAGAGAAGATAGAGATAGAGCTCCCAATTTTTTATTAGCAAAAATCAAAAATCAAAAAATGAGAAAAAAAGGAGGACACTTGTAGTATTAATGCAAGTGAGGATTACAAAATGTCAAAATTGATGACACGTGTCTAAAGGAAAACTTAGATGGTAGAAGATAGAGATAGAGAAGAGACAGAGATAGAGAAGACAACTTGGGAGGATTATCATCATCATCATCAATTCATTATGTGGGTAAAGTAACAATTTGATCTCTAAACAATTATCAAATTGACAATTTAATCCTTTTTTTCAAGTATACAATTTATTTCGTTTTCATAAAATCGTATAGTAATTAATCCTTTTTATAGACTAAATAGTTTAGTCTTTTTATCTTTGAGAAACTAAAAAGTATACTATTTTGATATTTTAACTATAGTGAATATTTCAATTGAGTTTTGTTGGTCTAGTGGTCTAGCTCATTATGCCCTTAGACTAGTGGATATTTCAATCTTTTAGGAACTAAATTGTTAATTTAGTAATTTTGTAAGTACCAAATTGTTAGTTTACACATTCATCATCATCCATCTTCAATCTTCATCATCGCTCCTTCTCTCACTCGCTGTGAAACGAAAGAAGGAAAGAAACACTCGTCGTGGGCCCCACTGCGAGGAGCGTGACACTCACGTGCTTCTCGCAATCTTCATCACTCTCTCACAATGAACAAAGCAGCATCATCTCCTTCCTTCTTTGTCTGAATGTGTTGCCTGCACCGTAATAAGGCTGCGTTTGTCAGATACTTCTGACACCGTCTTAATCCCTTCCTTCTCTCTCTCTCTCTCTCTCTCTCTCTCTCTCTCTCTCTCTCTCTCTTTCGGTTTGATGCGTAATTGCTAAGGGAAGTTCAAAGAAAGAGAGTCTGGGAAGAAGCTAGAAAGAAGAGTGAGGGTTCTGTTCTCTCTCTGTACCTTTTATATTTTTGTTTGGATTTGGATTTTCAATTCGCTTCATACTTGCGTTGTTTTCTGTTCAGAGATTTTTATTTACTTCAACCGAAGCTCTCATGTGACAATGGAAGATAAGCCTCTTCGAGCTGTTCCCTCTCCAGCCGACACCGCCGGTTTCTCTTCTTCTCTCTCTCTCTCTCTTTTCTACTTTGCCCACCACATGTTTGTTGAAATGTCCCTTACATTTTTGTCATAATATATGTATGTACATACTCTTATGTTTTTTTTTTCTTTTGTGTGATTTCTGTTTTGGAGGGGGAGGAGGTGGACCCCAGATGAAAATTGAAGAGAAGAAGAAAAGGGGTATGATGGTGAAGGTAGAGGATTCTTCGGGTATTATTAATCTTGGTCTTGGAGTTGGTGTTTCTGACTCTGCGGAAGAAGAAGAAGTAAGCCTTGTTAAGAAAAAGCCTTTGATCACAGAGGCACAGATGCTTGAGCTCTGGCATCAATGTTTCATCTTCAAGTATTTTGAATCTGACCGTCCTGTACCTCATCACCTTGTGCTTCCCATCTTGACAAGTGTGGCTGCCAATACTGAGTCTGGCTTTACTGGCATCTGCAAGCAATTCCCAAGCCGTATGTGTTGTTCTTTAATTTGTTTTGTGAATTTCGGATTTGATCACTGGTTTTGCCAATGAAATATGTGAATAAAACTGTACTGGCTGGGTTCTTCGGTAAGGGTATCAAGCTTTATACAAAATCTGATTGTACATTTACAAAGGATTTCTTTTGGTTCCTAGTTCATGAATGAGAAACCTGACCTGGAGTTTGCATAATAGAGAAATTTCAGTCTAGTTGACTTCTGTCTTGTATTATGTACCCTAATTGTTTTGGAATTTGTTACAACTTTTCTTTTTGAGACTTGATCGGGCAAAACTTCAAATTGGATGCCTAATGACTGATTGTTTATTCAAGCTTAGAAATAATGTAGAGTAAACATACAAATTAGTCCCCGACGTGGAAGTCCAATTTACAATCTTTAGTCCTTGAAAGTTGTGATTTGAAGTCCTTTTGTCATTGCAAATTAGTTCCTAAAAATGGGATTAAGAGATTAAGTTGTGTAAACTAGACTTACAGGATTGGGTTTTCAAGGACAAAATTGTGTAAACTAGACTTACAGGATTGGGTTTTCAACTCGTGTATCTATCAAAAACCTAATTGTATGTTTACTCAATAATGTATTTGAAGCTAATCACAAGTTTTCTTTCCTCTTGCTTATTTCATTCAGTCATAGCATTCAAGCACCACGGTTTTGCTTATGGGAGTATGGTGGATCATGAACCCCATAGATGTAGAAGAACCGACGGAAAGAAATGGAGGTGCCGAGAAAGGGTAGTGCCTGATCAGAAGTACTGCCAGAGACACATGCACCGAGGTCGAAACCGTTCAAGAAAGCCTGTGGAAACATCTGAAGAAGTTAACCCTTCTTCCTTAGCAACAAAGCCATCTGGCAACTTGCATGCCAAGCTAAGCTCAAACATTGAGTCTGAAGCCCCTGTTCTTATTTCAAACACTCAAGGCATTCAACTCATTAACCCATCGATACTTACTCCTAGCAGCCACTGTAATTTCGACATCTCAGTTGCTAATAGATGTAAAAATAGCTTATCTTCTACTGCTGTACCTACTGCCGTCTCTAGAAGCAACACAGAATCTATGGCTTCCAACGACAGAAGTAACCTTAATTTTCTTAAGAAAGATGACATGGCCAAGAGCTGTATGATGAGGCACAGCAATACCAGAGTTCGAGGTTGTGCAAACATCACTAATGATGGTAATTTCTCTACTGGAATAGGTTTCTCGCCCAGGAGTGTTCTTCAAGGTGTTACTGGTAAGCTTACAACATTGTTGCTGTGAAACATTTTCTGTGTTTTTGATTTGAATGAATGTATACCGCTTTCCCGATAAGGAAGTGCTATTGATATCTTTTTTTAGCTGTAGTAATGTGTGCTTGATGATGAGTTACTCTATGGAAAATTTTCTGCACATATAGTCTTCTGGCTATGTATTGCCCTTCAACTATAGTTTAGTTGCAAATAGTGCCTTTCAACTATGGCTTCGTTGCAAATAACCCGTTCAACTATCAAACCTAGGAATTCCCCTTCTTCAACTATAGTCTAGTTGTAAATAACTCCTTGAACTTAAAAATTTAGCAAATAATCCATCGAATTTTCACAATCTTTTTAACTTTAGCATCGTTAATTAATTTTCTTTTTAGAATTTTTAGTAGATAAGAAAGATTTTAAAAACAATTAAATAGACATAGAATGTGAGAACTATGTGTAAAATTAAAGTTAAATACAAGATTGTGAAAGTTCAAGAAGCTATTTGCTAAATTTTATAGTTTAAGTGGGTATATACAAATCAACCATAGTTGAAGGTGGGTATAGATTAATACACAACCATAAATTTTTTCTGCACATATAGTCTTTTGGCTTTATATTTTTAAAAGAAAGTGTCCTGAATCTTGATCCTACGCCAAGACTTGGCTGTGCATTGTATTGTTTGGAGAATAAGTGAGAGAAGACTAAATAAGTGAGAGAAGACTAGCTCTCAGTCAAATTCTGAATGCTATACTATCAGTAATGTCATCCTATTATTTGATTTTGGTTAGTAAAGGGAGTCATGCTGAGACAATACCTGTGTTTGCTTGGTTTACTTTTTTCAGTATCAGGTCGTCATCATTCACTTCAAACCGACCGGAACAATACAGAACTCGAATCGGGTAGGTGTCGGAGGACAGACGGTAAGAAATGGCAGTGCCGGAATGCTGCCCTTCCTGACTTGAAGTATTGTGCGACCCATATACACAGAGGTGCGAAAAAGCGATTTAAGGACCATGAATCATCAACTATTCCGCTCGGTTCTTCTGTAACTATTGCCCAGTTGCCCTCTTCAGCAGTGACACCTGACATTCAGAAAGGGTATCATAAAATTCCAAACACAAATCTTTGCATGTCAATCCCAGCAAGTGCATCATTGGCACTACAATGTAAAGAGGAGAAGAAGAGTCCTAGCAGCAGTGGGACTGATACCACCATCAGTGACACCATGAACGACTATAGATATAGCTATGCTTCTTTTTCAGAAGCTGCTTCAAAGCTCAAAACTGTGTAATACTGTAATGTTTTTGAGTGAACATGTTAATCTTTTTAGCCATTTTTGGGGAAACTTGAATGTGGTTGACACAGCTTCAAGAAGGGAAATTTTGAATGGAGGGTTTCAAGTATTTCTAGTTATAGTCTTACGTGACTTTTTCTCATTTTTATTTTTCTTTTTAGATTTTGAGTATCAGAAACATTTACATCTTTAATTACAATAATTGATAATTGATGTGTGGCTGTAGCATCATATACTGAAACAATACTACCTGGCATGGCTGATTTTACTTGAGAATAAACATACAACTTAAAAAATATACACGAGTAAACATCTGAAAATTTAGTTTATTCCTTTTAGTCTTTAAAAATTATAGAAGCGATACAATTTAGTCTAATTTATATTATAAAAACGGGACAAAATATTAAAGAGTATTTGTTTCATAATTTTTAGGGATTAACAAATGCAAATTAGACTTTTAGGGATTAATTTACTAACTTGTGTTTAAGGACTAATTTATATATTTATTAATTTATTTTTTTATATAAATGTGTATGTGTGTTTAAAACAAACTTGGCAAAATAATTGAGTTTTAACCAAGCTTGGTTGGCTTAGTGGTCGAGCTCACTAGGTTGCTTAAACAAGGTCCGGGGTTCGAATCTCGCATTGTGTATGTAACAACCAATTGGCCAGCAACAAACTCTTTAATGGAGCACCGATCCGCAAAGGATTAATCCTTGACCTGTCAAGCTAAGGGATGCCTTGGGAATAATGAATTAAAGAATGGAAACAAAGAAGTGAAAATTCCTTTTTCATCTCGGAGCAATTAAAAATTAGAATACCTCAAAAATTAGAGGGTAAGAGATATGATATGTGTTCATTATTATCTCATTGATTTCATTTATATGAAACTTTAAGATGTAAAATGGGGTATGTATACAATTATGAGGTGATATAATTTTCATTTTTTAAGTAATTTAATGTTGAAAAATAATAAAAAAAGATAACTTTTTCTAACCAATTAGAACTGTGTATGGAGCAACATCATTAGTTGTATGCACTACTCAGTTTGCATCTTAGACTAACTCTTCATTTACATGTAGGCATGGAAATTTTCCGCACAAACAAGGATCTTTGCGGGTATTGCCCCACTGGGGATCCCTAGATGCGGGGAAAAATTCCCTGTGGGGACGGGGATGAGGAAAAATTTTACCCCAAAGTAATTCGGGGACGGGGAGAGGGAGTATAACCCCTGTTGCGCGTGATCCTCGTTCCCGGAGAAAATTATATAAAAATATTTTAAAATATTATTATACTTATATAAATATTTTTTACTCATTATATCTAAACTTTAAGATCAATTTTTAACCCTTATATCAATTAAATCTAAACCCTTAAATGTATAATAACCTAAAATTTTTAGTTCTTAAATTATTTTTTAGTCTTTCTCCTCAATTCCCTCCAATTTTATATACTTTATATTGTATTTTGTTGTAATTGGAGTTTGATGTATTGTGTTTTGAATGAAATTTTATAATTTAAACTAAATTATTTATTGAATTATGTTTTTAATTAATTAAAAATAGACATATTATTTTTTAAAAAAATTATTATGAGGATCCCCATAAAAACTGCGAGGAGTCAGGGAACAGGAATGAGGAAAAATAAGTCCCCACAGTGGGTGCCATCCCTATTTACATGGCTGTTGATTAAGAAGCAGAGTTGCAAAAATGTGATGGGATTCCCAGAAACTTGAATTGGAGGAGTATAGTGGTGGACTCTTCAAATTTATGTGTTAGATTCTATGTTGTATTTAGCATTATCTATGTCTATACTATATTATATGTATGAGGGGTGTTTTGGTTGGTCAAAATTAATTTTATTTTGAAATATTAAAAGAGGAATAAAAATAGTGGAGGGAGTTAAGTAACTTCCTACTACTTTGATGATTATAAAAAAGAAACAAGAGAAAACTTATTAATTGGTCCCTCCTTTCTTTACTGAGTCAACGGTTTGGTTTTTAATTTATTTAGTAATTTATATGAGAAGGAATTTGTTAGTGAAGACTAAAGAATCAACAGGCAGACCAAAAGTGAAATAAAGTAATTAATTTATTTTTGGCTTCGGTTCGATAATAAAGTAATTAATTTATTTTTGGCTTCGCCCGGACTCGAACCGGAGACCTTCAGTGTGTTAGACTGACGTGATAACCAACTACACCACGAAACCTTAGATGTCATTATCTTGTTTTAATATAACTAATCTATAATTTTATGAATTAAATTTTTAAAATACTGAATTTTATTCAGGTAAATGTTGCTAAGAAGAATTAGAACGATTGTTATTTTTTTAAAAAAAGTAACTTTGTATTAACTTATTTTAAGTGCTAAATTAAAATATTAATGAGTTTATTGAGCGCGTGCTCTTATTATCCACCTTTAAGATTTAGAGTGAAGAAAAGGTTACTTGGTTCTTATGCACTGTTTCAATCAAGTTCTATTTGTAATATGCAAAGAGAACCCTTTAAGTTCACCATTAATATAAGACTGCCATGATCTTTTTCGGAAAACTATGGAACAAAATTATTAGAAAGGGAAATCCAAAATATCATTCTCTAATGAGATAAATTTTTTGGCAAATCACATTTGAACAACAAAACTATTTCACAACAGATTAGATTACAAAAATAATTGTGTGTAATCAAACCAACAAATTAAATAAATAAATTATATGTAATGTGCCATGGAAGTTGAAAACTTACTGTAACAGATGTTATTCTTCACAGCTTAATTGACATTCAAAAGCAATGAGATACATCGGGTAATATTTTTCTTGTGGCAATGAAAGATTTGACTTATCTTAGTTGCTTTTTAAGATAAACATTTTTAGTGTTCGAAAAGAGATAAACATAAAGTGTACCATGATGTATGTGTCTTATGTGTTCTGCTCTGTTTGAAGTTGAGAGTGCATTGTCTTTGTTCAAAGTGCATAGTCAATTTGTCATCAATAGATTGTCTCTGTCAAAATCATGAACATCCCCAATCTAATATCATATAAAAAGCATGATCCAATGGCAGGAGTTCTTAAATAAAGTTGTCCAACTTGGAAGCATTTCTAAAGAAATTTTTAGACAATGAACATAGAGAGAGCAGAAAAACTCAGTACAAAGAAAAAATCTCATTGAATATTCTGGAAAAGAGACTTTGCTCCCAGCAATTTATTACTGTAAACAAGGGAAGACAAGACAGAGTTTCATTCCAAAGGACATGCTTTCTCAAATGCTTGCTGCTGTTTGCGACACATTTCAAATTCATTTGTATGGTAGTACATGCATCCGGCATATTCATCCATCTCGTTCGTGCACTTCTGGTGTAGATCCTTGAGCCTGTGCAACAAAATATACCCTCAACAAAATATATTGTGTTTGACAGGGTAGATCTCTAAGACTTTTGAGGGATAAAATTTATTGTTTGAAGGAAAGTGTTCCGATGATCTCCCGGGGGTCAGAATACTAAAACTGACCTCAATAGGAACGCAGGTGTTTGAAACATATCATACCATTTATTTTGTTTTCTCTTCAATGTATTATAATTGACAAGTTGAGAGAAATTATGGTAACAATACTGGTTACAAGAAAAATTCAATGATCCATGGATAGGACAACAGAAAGGTAAAATTTACAAAAGTGATTAACTCACAGCCTCATGACTACTATATATGCAAGGAATCATGAAAGATTTTCATATAATAAAATAATCAAATCTGGCAATGCAACTAATGCGTATAGCAAGTGAAGGATAAGAGAAAAAGAGTTCTTTATATTACGTTTGCAGTTGTAACTAATGCTACTCCTTTCTATATATTGTGTAGACAAATGGAAGGGGAGGAAAAGAAACAACAGAGCACATGACACGTCCTCTAAAAGTCAAATCTCAGAACTAGCCTATTTTTTTTAATCTCCTTAAATAAGGAAAACTGAAAAAACGATGAGAAAAAGGCAAATTTTTACCCTTCAACCCTCTGTTTCCTTGATACTTAAAGGTACATTTGCATGATACCCAGTCTTTTTTTTTTGCCTCCATTAGAAGCTAAAGTATCCAATTAATATATTTTCCTCCTACATACACAATTTAATCATCCACTCTTTACAACATATGCAGCTGCTGCGGCCGAAATAATACACATTGGATCAGAAAACTATTAAATTATAGGAATGGATCACACAACCCCTTGAAGCAGTTCAGAGACTCCCTAGGATTTGAAGGCAACCATCATAATGTTTATGCTAAAAAAAAGTCCGTTTCATTGGACTCTGATAAAAATAAACACTATTTCCAACAAGTTGAATCTGAAAATAAGTTTCAAATGTACTAAACTAGCATCACTATAGATTTGTTACAAGATCAACGCTTCACTTAGAGTTGTTTGAAAACAAATATTTGGTACTATGAGGATTGAAGTGTAATTCTATGAGATTCACCTCGCAGAAGTGAACTATTTAATCTGAACTGCTAAATAAATTTAGCACTCTAACAGGACTTGAAGCATGTCAAATTTCAATCTTTTTAAGATTCATGGAAATGTATCCTCTCAACTTTTAAAAAATAATTGACACCATTTTAGATAGATAGACAATAGGAAAGAATAGAAAGAGAAGAGAGATAAACATCAATATCCACTTATATGAAGCCTACACTTTTGTGTTTTTTTTTCCTCTCTGAAATTAACATTGTCAATTTCTTAAGAAATAGAGTGAATCCAAAAAAATAAACAAATCATGATTGAGACAAAATAAAAATCATGAAATGCATATGATGAAGAATGATATGTTAACAAAACTATAGTGTCAATGCCTTACTCAGAATAGGTTGTAATTTGTATATACAATTCACATCCAACAATGTGACCAAAATGTGAAACAGAAGTTCAGTAGACTTTAGCTAATTCCAATGAAGCAAAGCAATCATTTCCTCAAGAAATCTGATACACCAACTAGTTTACTGTATTTTTTCCCCGAACATTTTCTCAGATACCAAACCACAAACTACATGTATATATGAAGAAGAAAGGAAAAAAATAAATAAAAATAAAGAAGGACTCACAGGTTAAGGAAGCAGCGGGTTGTTTCGCGGCCATGTTCGAGGCATTTTTCGGGGTTTGGATCCTTCTTCTTGCATTTCAGGAACTCCAGGCTCTCCGATTGGCATCTTATAGCTAAGTGCTTCGACGCAGCCATCAAAACGGACGAAGTAGGGATCGGATTCCCTGAAGCATCTACGGCGCTCGACATTTCCAATTCGACCGATCGCTTAGCTTCTTCTAAATTGAAACACCACCTTCATCAGTAAAATCCTGTTTGGATCCCGAGAGAACGAAGAATAAAGGAATTTGATTTCGAAACTCAGGATCTTATTTTCTTTTCCTTCGTTTTCTCGGGAAAATTAACTAAACTGCAATTGAATGAAAAAAAAAACCTAGGAAATTAATAATCAAGTTGGAAATGCTGAGGCATTCACCTTGATTCGGAGAGTGTTATCTTCGTCTTTGAAGGAAGAACAGAATGACGATTAGGGCAGTGAATGAGAGTGTTGAACGTGGAATTGTAGTGTAGATGCTAAAATGCACCGTGAGTGGATAAAACTATATACGAGGGCACTTCTGTAATTACAAAAAGGTCAAAGTGTATTTTTGGTCCCATAAGTTTTGTTCAGGTCTCATGTTGGTCCAATAACTTTTATTGTTGCATTTTTTTGTCTCGTATCTTTTGCTTAAGTTGAAGATTTGGTCTCATGTTGCAATTTTGGTCTCATATTCTTGGGTTAGGTTGCATAATTGATCTCATCTTTTGATTAGCTTGCAAAATTGGTCAATATCTTTGGATCGAAATTGGATCCTCTAGAGTTCTCTATAGTTGAGCAATGTTTGACCGTTGGATTTTCTGCTCGCCGCTAAGATTGCAACACGTGGTGACCTTATTTATTAAAAATAACAGTCTCATTTAATGAAATGACAGCATTTTGGCATTACCAGGCAGGCGATCCAATTACAGGCAAATTCAAAGGCCCTCTGAATACAGAGAACTCGAACCGCTTTGGATAAGGTGCATAATTGGTTCCATATGTTTGAATTAGGTGGGACTAGCGGTGAAACTTTTTGTAAAAATTTGAGAGCAATTCTATAAACTGACTAAAAGAAATAGGACCAAAAGTGATATGAGACCAAATTTGAACCTTCTGCAAAAGATATGAGACCAAAAGTGCAACAACAAAAAATTATGGGATCAAATTGAGACCTAAGTAAAAGTAATGGTACCAAAAGTGCACTTTAACTTACAGAAAATTGCATTTTTGGGCATTTCTTTAAGTTCAAATTTTTAGGGCTTACCGTAATTCCCAATCAGGTTTGTCTGGGGTTTTTCTTTCTCGTTGGCCAATTCGCTCTCTTGTAAGCTCTCAAACTTCTCTCCATTTTTCCTGCACATTATTTGTTGCTTTCGTTTCTTCTATGCTCTGAAAGACTCTTCTTTTGCTTGCCGAGAAATGACCATGATTACTTCTTGAGATTTTATTAATCTTTTTGCTTTAATAGATTGATTATTTGATCTCTGAATTTGATTTTGTGGACCAAATTACATCTTATTACTCCGGGCTCTAAAATCACTAAGCTCTCATTTTTGTTATCCATAGTGATCCAAGTTTAAATCTGTGTTTTTGTGCGTTTCTGATGATAACTCAATTCATGACCCAGACCCTTTCATTATGTCTTGTGGATCTAATTGCTTATAATGGCTTTGTATGATTTTTTTTTTTGTCATTTTGAAGTCTCTGTTCATTGTTATGTCAAGGCTTTTGCTTTCAAGCAGATTACATTAGAATTAAGTTTGAAGTAGTTTTGCCAATGTACAATTTCGCTCAACTGATATTTATTTTGGTCCCTGTGGTTTATAATACGATACCATGAACAAGTTTAGCTAAATGGTAAGAGAAATCAGAATATTACTAACTCAATTATATTACTATGTTCACACTTCACACTCATTTACATTGTGTTCACACTCTTAACTAATTCTAAATTATAATCTGCTATACTGCATCAACATTATAGACTTCCACGTATTCTGCATACTGCATTATAAATTGTGCATTTATTCTATACCTCTCTTCAGTTACATACTCATAAGAACCATAATGAAAATTGAGTGAAACTTTATGATCCACAAAGTAAATCAAACCTTGAAAAAATAGAAAAAAAATCTCATGATACTTAATTAATGATATATATTGATGATATGTTTGTATTTTGTAGTGTGTTTTTGGATAGATTAAAGAATGGGTGACAAGAAGAAGAAAGCTCAAATGTTTGTAAGGCTTGTCTCAGCTGCTGGTACTGGATTCTTCTATGTGAAGAGGAAACCCAGGCAGGTTACAGAGAAGCTCGAGTTTCGAAAATACGATCCTCGGGTCAATCGTCATGTTCTATTTACAGAGGCAAAAATGAAGTGACAAAGCTTCCTTTCATGGCTCTCCTTCTATTGTAGCTGCTGGATCAAACCCTATATTGCATTTTTCTACACTGTTTGCAGTTTATGTTAAATATGTCATATGGATTCTTACAAGCTTGTTTACCATTTTTGGTTCTCTTCCTTTGGATTCAGATTGAATGAGAGTGGTTGGTGGTGTTACTTCTGCCAAAGATCTTTTTGCTTTTGGTATAAATAAAGCAGAAAAATAGCTTGTAAATTGAGAGGGACTTAGGAGTGGGATGTTAAAAGAAGTTCAAGTGGGCATACGATGAATTAGCATCCTACCTATATATGCTTCTGTAGAAAAAGAATTCCTTTGTTCTTCTTTTTTCACTTTTTGCGAAGGTTTGGATTTTGATATTTCTCATTAACAGTTGAAGAACAAGAAAAGGGGTCATTTTAGACAGCTATAGGTATATGCAGATTCTGAATTACAATTAGTGAAAGTTATTATAATCTTTTTAATTGGTTTTTAAATTTGAATAAAAAAGAAAGAGTATCATCACAATGCAAAAGGGAAAAAGAAAAGAAAGGAATTGAGGTACATCATGAGCTATATATATATATATATATATATATATATCAAATGTTAATTATAATCCTGCTTTTGTGCTCCAATACTTACACATTGAATGGTGATGAATTACTTTAAGTTGGAATAATTATCTTAGTAATGTCAAATGTTTGTAAGAAAATTCTTTTCTATCAATCCAACCATTGAATAGAGCGGAAGAATTGTGTTACAAAATTCTTTTCCCAAACCAAATCTTGAATATTTACTATAGTAAAGCAAGTAGATATGCTTACTTTAATTACGGTTTAGGTAAACCAAACAGACTTTCTCCACTCTACAATCTTATATTTGTAAGTGCACTCTTGAAAAAGTCTTGCGTGCATCCTTTATTCAAAAATATGGAAATGGCTAAGAACCATGAGTTAGATTAAATTTGAGAAATCTAGACATTTAGAATGTCCATTCACCATTCATATATAATATTGGGTAAAAAGCACTTTGGTACCCTGTGGTTATGACCGAATCCACTTTGGTACTCTGAAAGATAAAATTTGACACTTTGGTACCCTGAGGTTTGCACCGTTAGCACTTTGGTACCCTGTGGTTATTTTCTGTCAAGATTTAACGGAAAATTGTTAGTACTTTCTCAAAAATTATAAAATGCCCTCAAATAGTTTCAAAATTTTCAAAAATGTCCCTAGATCATAATATTTGAGGACTAAAATGAAAATTATAACAAAATTTTGGGGTCAAAATGTAATTATGAAAAATAATAAAAAAGAATAAAATTACAGATTAATCATAAATCTGGAAATAAAATGCGGTTTAGTCCTAAAACTGTGTGGTTTGATGGTGAGAAGATAAACTTTACAAAATTTTTGCAAAAATTACATAATTCCACCAAATAGTTTCAAAATTTACAAAAAAAGTCCCTAGATCATGATATTTCAGTTAAATATGTGATTAATTAAGGACTTGGTTGAGAGAAGTTTTATGAGAAAGGGAAGATTTTGATTCATCAAGACTCTAATGATCTTTCTGCAATTTTTTTTAATAACTCTCTAGTTCTTGAAATGAAATTGTAGAAAACTCCATAAGTTCTTTTAATTTGTTGTGTTTTGAATCGTTTTATCAAAGGGAGAGGACCTAAACGCACAAAAGAAATCTTGTTGAAGAGTAAATATGGTTTAAGCAACAATAGAAACTAACAGATAAGATGTAGTAGAAATCGACGGCTAAGATTGAGTCACGTCAGCACTTTTTGTTAAATCTTGACGAAAAATAACCACAGGGTACCAAAGTGTCAAATTTTGTCTTTCAGGGTATCAAAGTGAATTCGGTCCTAACCACAGGATACCAAAGTGCATTTTACCCTATAATATTTATATTGGACTTGCATAAAACAATTTTTTTTTTTAAATTTCATTTAAAGGTGCACTTTTTTAACAAAATATTACCATAGTCCACCGAGGATCACAACCCATTTCGAAAGTGTTTTACTTTTATGCTTTGAAGTTTGAACTGAAATTGTTGTGGATAAAAGGTAATGTTAAAAGGCAAGACAAAATATTATAAAGTTTAAAATAAATTATGAATATAAATGCCAAGATGTCAGGATGGCCGAGTGGTCTAAGGCGCCAGACTCAAGTTCTGGTCTTCGTGAGAGGGCGTGGGTTCAAATCCCACTTCTGACAAAAGCTATTGGCCTTTTTTGTGTATTTTTTACCCATTTTAAAGACTAATGAAATAGGAAAATTGCTCTTCATGAAGCTTAAACTATATATTCAGCAACATCATCAATTCATCATCACATGAATATATTTGAATCAATCAGAGAAATGAAGTAGGAGAAATTAGTTTTTGTTCCGCAGTCTGGTATACATGAAACAACCTAGTTTTAAGTACATCTTACTCTAACTATAGACACATGGTACTAATGAATTTGAAACACCATTTAGCAGTTCCTTATAACCACTCACAAATTCACCATATGGAAGATAGATTTACCATCTTAACCTTCTGGACTTGCATATTACAAAATATTAGCGACTTTACATCTATGAAGCATGAATACGGACACGGGACACGACACGGATACACCGACACGCCAAATTCATAAGATTACAGAACACGACACGGCATTCATATATATAAATAATTAAAAATCCATAAATTTTGATAAAAACTTTAAGAATTACAATATCTATTCATAGTACTGCTATATGCGTCATCATTTTTTATTTTTTGTCATATTAAAATCATAAAAATTGATTTTATATTCTGAAACTTATGAATATGGGTCGTGTGGGTGTCGAACACAGACACGTATCTGACATGGTAACACGTCGTCGAAATGAAGTGTCCATACTTCATAGCTTTACATGCATATTAAAACATCAGTTGTAGATTTCAAATTCAGACAATCCCTCTTAGTGACTGCATTTGTTTTCTATTTGTTGCAGATGACCATGGGATCAGCATTTTTTAGTATCCAAGGATGTTGCATTATCTTCTGAAGAGATAGCCTCCTAGAGGAATCTTTCACCAACAGCTGCATCAATTTCACAATGGGATTAGTTTTACTGAGAGTTTGCTTTTGCTTTGAATTGAAAATGAATATAAACATATCCGACCAATAAGATTTTTGGCATCTAAAGAAACAGTAGGAGTAGAAGGGAAGTTTAGGTCAACCTTCATAATCCTGTAGAAAGTCAATTGCATACACTATGAAGCATAGACACTAATATAGATATTAATAACAAATAATATAAAACAGTGCATGACACAGTATAGACATTGTGGTTTAAAATGAACCATTAAACACCCACAATAGTTAGTTTAATTACTATTTAATTATTCAACAGTATATTTTTCTTAATTTTTAGTGCTTTGAGGCAATTGTTGGAAAGAACTGGACATTTTCAGCTTTCAAATGTCAGCTTAATCCCTACTATAGCTTCAAAAGTATTATAAATTTGTTTAAGCTACAAATGATGGATACTTTCAAGTTTCAATGAATAATTTTGCTCATCATTTAAACTTCCATACAATTAATTTGGTTTAAAACTTAAAATTAAGACAATAAAAAACACAAGGTTAAGTAGCAGCAAAGCAAATTGTGAGAAAAATGAAAGAGACACTAAAGATTATTGGGAAGCAAAATTATTTTGAGCCAAAGTATAAATGAGTAAATAGTAAATTGAAACTTACCTTATGGGGTTTTCAGTGTTGCATGTTATCTTTTTCTTTTTTTCTAATCTAGCCATGTTCAAAGCATAAAATGGGATTATCTGTGATTTACTGGTAATAGTGACAAATCTATTATCACACATAATGGGGAACATGAACTTCATTACCTTTTGAATGTATCAACTTGACTCTCAGCCTCAAATGGGGGAGTACCATAAAGAGACTCATAGTACACCCAAGGTCCAGTTAGCAACAGCAAAATCATGTTCTTTATTTTGTACCATTTCTGGTGCTAAATAATCCAATGTTCCACACATGATTTTTCTCTTACTTTCTGACTGTACAGACCAGCCAAAGTCTGCAATTTTAAGATGACCCTGCAATTTTACCATAGTCAAATTAGTTGCATGAGTACCTTTGAAATGATCTAATATGATAAACTGGAATAAACTAGATACTCAAAGGTTCATCTAATATAAAAAAATGAATGCAATAATCAAGCCTAAAATGATCCTGGATTTTTCTTCTTAATGGTTCCCATTTTCATTTGGTTGAAGAGGAGGAAAGGAAAGGGATGCGAGAAGGAAAAGCAATAAGCAAAAGATCAAGCTAAATATACTTTCATACATATGTCAAAACTTCAGGCAGAAAAACGAATTTTCAACTGAAGTCTGAAACCCTTATAGAGGCCAAAAAAGTAAACACCATTTTGATATAAACTGGAAAAGTTTTCATAATTTGAATTGAACCAACAAATTCCAATTCTTGCTGTGTTTCTGTTGAAAGATACAAAATTAAAGAAAATCCACATCGCTAGAAAAAAAAAAGGTGAAAAAGCAACAGACTACAAAGGGTAAAAGGAAAACAGATATATGTAAGGTCGATTTGGCATACCTCATGGTCAAGTAACAAATTCTCAGGCTTAATATCCCTATGAATCACATGCTTCTCATGACAATATGCCAACGCCTTTGCGAGGCTCAAAATATACTAAAATTATCACAAGAAACAAAATTTAGAGTCTATCTAACAGTAAGAAGAATTTAATGATAGGGAGAAAAATATTACAATCTCATCTAATAAGATGTTTGGATAAAAGATGGAGAGTAAAAATATTGGTTTTTGTAAGTTTCAAACTCATTTTCACTAAATCCTTCAATAGTTAATAGCTACTATCAGCATAAACAACATTCTTTGAAATTAACATTTAAGAAACAGTTTTGCCTGATTGTCCATTCAATCTCTCCAATGAATTTCATTGGTAATCTCACAAAACAACTATAGTTCCTTCTGCTCTGTATTTCCATCTCTCTCCTCAGTTGGTGATGAAGGTTGTAGTTTTCTATTTGTTCCTTAAAGATAACTTTCAATGCTACGATGTAGTTGGTCTGAAAAAAATAATAGAATTTTAGACAGCCAGCTACTTCTATTGGTAACTCAGAAATTAATACAGGAAAAGAAAAGGAAGCGAAAATAAATAAATAGAAAGAAGAATCTCAGTTGTAAATTTAAGACATAGAAATATAAGCAGGGCTTAGAGACTTTTAGCAGTTATGAAAGTGCGGAGAAGCTCTAGGGTATATCATTTTTCAATAAACTACTAACAACTCACAGCTTCCACTCCACCTACACAAATTCTGGAATTCAATTGCGGAAAAATGGTAAATCATGTTGAAGTCCCGTCGGTTAGTTAAAGGACCTTCTAACTATATATATATATATACTGGGGCAACTATTTTCCTATGAGAGCTCACTTCACGTCCGAGTCGGGCGTGAGGAGCTGTGTTGAAATCTCATATTGCTGAGTTAAAGAACTTTCTAACTCTATATATAATGGTGCAATCCTTTCCTTACGAGAGTTCTTTTGAAGTGAGTTGGGCCTTTCTACAAATCAAACCAAGATAAAGAGAAGAAAAGAAAAGCTTTCTAACTCTATATATAGTGGTGCAATCCTTTCCTTATCAGAGTTCTTTTGGGGTGAGTTGGACCTTTCTACAAATCAAACCACAATAAAGAGAAGAAAAAAAAAGCTTCCACCTCCGTGAAATTGAACCAACACTGTCATCAACATTGAAACTTCAAACCAAATCAAATGTCCAGGAAACATGGAACAAATAAAACTCGATTTTCATAAATTTTTGAAGAAATAAATAAATCAATTGGCCAACATCATACAATGTGAGGTCAAAACTTTAGAAAAATTTCACTGCATAGCGAACACTAAGGGCGAAAAAAAAAAGAAAATAGTGTATTTATTCTTTCATCTTTATTCAAGATTTTAAATTTTTATAATATTTAAAATGTGTTGAAATACTCTTGACGTAGAATGCTTACATGATGAAATAAATAAAATATATATATTATATTTTATCTGAAAAATCGAAATTTGATGTGAAATTTGGAGACTCAAAAGGTGTTTTTCCAAAAAGAAAGTTTCCGCAGTGTAATCAAAGTTCGACAATTGATCGAAGTTTGACAATTGAACACTGATCATTGTCACATTAATTTTTGAATTAAGAATTCTTGCAACAAGATCTACTCGACATGACTTAGGAATTCATGAAACCTTTCACACAAATCTTTTATAAAATTATCACCTAATATTATCATATCAATTAATTAGAATGGTTCATTATTTGTCAAATACATAATTATTGTATACTCTTTCATATGTATGACGCAACCCAATTCTTTTTTTTTTTCAAATTTAGAATATCTTCCTTTTTTTTTAAATCGAAATATGTAAATAATAAAAAATTCACTCTTAACAGCGATATATGTTGTATATGTGAATCTAGATGTGAAAATATACCAAATTCACCCACAAAAAGAAAGAGTAAAAAGTGAATAAGTAAAAAAAATATACGCATACAAAAGATTATGATTACTAAGAATGGGGAAGTGGGGAAGAAGCTAACACAGACCTTACACCTGAGAGCTATTTTATATTCCTACAAAATGATCGTTTCATTTTTAAGAGATTTCAAATTACAATCATAGATATTTGTACAAGGAATCAATAGATGAATTTTGACTAAAATGAATTCAGATGTGGGGAAAGACGACGAAGAATAAATGTTAGCCATTATTATACAAATGTTAAGTCCACTGTGATTTACATTGATCATCAACTACTTTTGAATAGGACTTCAGTTAGAGCCAAATTCTTCATTCCAGCGTTCAAGCTCTTCCCACTTGGTTTTATTTAAACTGGGTCTAATAACAGCCATTGCATTCTTAAAATCCTCATATCTAAGTCCTCTTACCTGTTTAAAATGAAAATAGTCAAAAGAAAGAGTAAATTGCATTAATCTGCTCATAATTTTTTGAAAATCTCCATTCTATTAACAAAAAAATTTTACCCAATGTACTTTTCCTGATGATTCATAACAGCCTAATTCATATGTCGTAAATGTCTTAAATAATGTAGAAATGATCATTTTTTCCTATATATTTGAAGCTCACATGTTTGACAGATTGGTTTCCATACAATCAGCATTGTCTTAAAAGTTGTAGCCATTTCTCGTTAACTTACCTGATTTGCCTTAACAGTGAGAATGTTAGAACCCAGCTCTCTTATTGGCATCATTGCTGCTTCTTCACACAAGGCTTGTAGATCACTTCCAGAATATCCTGCATACCAAGAATAACAAAAATAATGTCCATGCTATTATGGGCCAAATGTAAGATAAAACGGGATTTCAAAATGCTTAAAACTTGGGATTTCGAAACCAGGCCATTAGTATAATATTTATTTTCCCAACACAAATACTGGCAAAACCAAGCTCTGACAATTTCAATTTAAAGAACTAAATACCTTCTGTCTCTTTTACAAGCCTTTCTAGATCTCTACCTGTCAAATAAAGATATGTCAGTTAAAAAGTAAAAACAAGTAAATTTACTGGAAACTACAGCAGAACAGGTGGCAGCACAAAAAGTCAGCCAATTCTTTGGCTACTTATTTATTGAGGTCTGAATGAAGATAAAATACTTTCCAGGGCCAAAAGCACAAAATAGAAAAGAAAAGATACATTCACTTTACCAAAACTGCATACAAGCAAATTAAATGGGAATAATATGATTCCAAAAGCAAGTGCATCAAAAGCAACTCCAGTTTGCCCGGGGAACTTATTGAAACAATGTCCAAATTCTTTTGGTACATGAAAAGGGCTAAAAGCTCAAGCAAAATTCAAATATTCAAATTTAATCATATCAGTTGACATATAGAATTCCAATTACAAAATTTCTTTCGCCTGATAACCCTTTTACATGATTTGAGTCTGTTAGAATTTGATGGACCCTCAGTATGAATAATATAATTAATGAGAGAGAGAAATAAAATAATGAATACGGATGGGCAAAAATGGGTGCAGAGAAGCTGTTAACACTGACCAGACAAAATGGGTATGGGTTGCTCCTGTATGGGTACATATAAACAGGTTTAGGAGTAGTTTTGAGGCAGGAAATTGGTAAAGGCATTGTGGGAGAGTCTTGGCCTCTCAAATAGCCAAGGTTGGGAGAGTGCTAGCCTCTAGAATGGCTAGTTTTGGTGTGTTGTTTTTACTGTTCTATCTGTCTTGTAATGCACTTTGGCTATATCCAAGTGCTTCTTTGTGTTTTTATTTACCTTATCCAGCCTATAGGTCATGTCCTTTGCTTTCAATAGGTTCTAAAGGAAAGCACCAATTGACACAAGCATAAGTCAAGAGAGATAAACTAATCCCACAAGACTAGCCTGTTAGGAGGGAGAGTCCTCCAGAACTATAAGGCATACTCTTTTACATACCTTCTTGATGTGGGACTCATCATAATCCAACGAGATAACCAGGTCTCCTAGACAACAATAAGCTCATAAACCTTTATAACTAATCCTAGGTTTCACATTGGCCTAATGATTTTAAGTAAGTTTATTGCTTCCCTACTAATAACATACAAACCAAATTTTGCAAATTCATAGAACTAAAATAAATTAAAGGGGATTTTAACTTTTAACATTACAGAGTCAGGACAACCCAAAGCAATATAAACAGAAAAAATACTCAAAAGCACAATAGGGTATAACAATAATAATAATTAGAGCACGTTCTTACTAGGTAAGGAGAACGCTTGACCCTTGAGTTTGTGTTTTAATAAAAGTCTCCGAACATTTTCATCCGGTAAAGGTACATATATTCTCTTCACCTAGGAAACATTTCATAACAAACCAGGAAACAAAGCTAACAAGTAAAAGAGATGAATTTAACCCAGGATTACTACGGGCCAAAGTTGCATCACAGTATAAGTAAAAGAGATTATTATGGGCCAGAAATATAAACACAACATTCTTGCTTCTTTGACTCCTTCACTAGTAAAGAGTAACTATGAAGTTAGCCCTTGAAAGATAGGGTTCACATCTATTTAGGGATTAATTGAGTTGAACTTTAGAGATTGATGTAAATATTTTTATAGAGAATTAAATTGATGTAAAGCATATCTTTCTGGGATTAAAATAGTAGTTCACTCATCAATACATTATGTTATGGTTTTCCCTATCTTCATAAAAGCTAGAAACATTTTCATAACAGTGTATAATGAAGCTGATCTGATTAAGGATTAAAGAAAGGTTATAGTATTAATTGTTCTCCACCTAATTAACATCAGTCATACTAGCTAGCTAAGGTATTCGCTTCCAACCCCAAACTCTATAATGAGATAGCTACAATTAACTACTGTACTTAAGGCATTCATGAAGTGAAACAATGTTATATGCTCCCCAAAAAATAGAGCTGCACTTTAAGTATTTAAAAGATATACTCACCAGTCTCCTAAGAACCGCATCATCCAATTCTTGCGGCTTGTTGGTAGCACCTATTTTAAAAAGAAAATTGAAAATAATTGAATACGAATGATAATACCGAGTACATTATCCAACATGAATTCATTTTCGGTAAAGTACTCTAGATGCCAAATACTAACTACCATAGGTTGCTTTTATACCAAAAAACTTGAAAATATTACAAAATGAAAATAATCTTAGAAAGCAGTTGATCCCAGACTATGCTAACAAGGGCAATTTGCAATAGTAACTACATCAACAACAGAATTAATATTGTTCTTAACAACTCAAGTGCTGAGAGATGCAACTAAATGTGAAGTAAGAAAGACAAAAAAAAAAAAAAAGAATCATGCAGCAGTCCCGTGATTTATTTAAAGTTTAAAACTATAAAACAGATAGAGGTTTGAGGAGAGTAGTCCCAAACTGCATCCACGATCTACAACTACTAGTATTACAATTGCAATATGCTTTCTCATAAACAAAATGTCATTAAGCTTATCGCTTCAGAATATTCAAGTCATAAATTCCCCTTAATTCCTTAGATGTCAACTTTCTTTGGGATTGTATTTAGCAATTAAAGGTCATTCTCTAAAGGGCACAAAAATCAGAGACTGCAAAAATTATGTTGCATGAGTATGTTTCCATTGTTACTATTTCATAGTAAAGAAACAGAACAAGGGCCCAGCTCATGCTAGAAATGATACTCAACTAATTAGCAACAAACAGAGAGAAGCTAGATTAAACTTCACTTGTAGAAAGAGTTCGGTTAAGGTAACTAACTCAAAATGACAATTACAATATCATTAAATACAAGAATAAGGCTTACCAATGACAATTACAATATCATTAGGATTAGAAGTCACCCCATCGAACTGGATAAGAAATTCAGATTTTAATCGTCTGCTTGCATCATTCTCATTAGCCAACCTTGTTGACATAATACTATCAATCTGTTGCCAATTAAAAAAATATCAAATTACAAATAAAGTATCATGCTTTAGTATGGGGAAAAAACTACATAACAAACCCTCAATTTTTTTAAGCAAATATATATGATCAGCAAAACAACACCTAACTTCTGAATACATAATCCCTCCCCTGGCACCCCACCGGGGGGGGGGGGGGGTGCGACGACCCTATGCACCAAACAAAAAAAGAAAACACCCACCGAAACTGAGTATATGTCTTGTGAACTTTTAGTAGTATAGTTTCAGCACAAAAGCAAACTGACAACTCAACTATAATTGGATATTTATGTATTTATTTTGTACAAATTCATCAAGGAAAATTGACAGTTCAACTGAGCATTATGACTCTACAGTGCAACTAGCAACAATCATAAGGGGCTACATGCATTGAGAATTAGGGATGAATTGTTACGGACCCAGACAGACAATCATGAAATAGACTTATAATTATAATCCTTCCATCACTCAAAAAGGGCTGTAAGATGTACCATCAGTTTCAGTCTGAAAAACATAAATGCAGTTATCAACCAAATTTTATTATAAAATAACACACAGGATTGTTAGCCACACCATAGACCACTAGATCTACACTCCTAAGAATTGTAATCCAACAAAGACCATTTAATATTTTACAGTCAATTGAGTATCCTCAAGACCATAGGCCTGCTTTTCTCAGAGAATTGATTCAGAAACAGTAGAAAACTTCAAAAATCAAGTTGAAATTGGAGAATAGAGACTTTTCAACTCTATAAAAAAGTTATACCTCATCAATGAAAATCACAGATGGCTGCCTGGAAATTGCAACCATGAATAGAGTCCTGACAAGCTTTTCACCTTCACCTACCTATTGAAACAAGTTGAACAAAGAAATACTTCTTGATAAGGACATAAGCCAAATGAGTAACTGTCAAAACAAGCAAGCTAAAGCCCAAAAACAGTAGAGACATACCCATTTTGACGTCAAGGAAGCTGCAGATACATTAAAAAATGTTGCTTCTGATTCTGAAGCCACTGCTTTAGCAAGCATGGTTTTTCCATTACCAGGTGGACCAAAGAGAAGCAAACCTAGAAAAATTAAAGTTCAGCAGTCCTTTCCTTCTGCTTTTTCATTCTTCATTTCCACTATTATTCTACCAAAATTTAATGTGTTTCTATAGAATCACCTTTAGCTGGTCTTCGAAGACCAGTGAACAAGTCTCTTCTCTTAGTTGGCAAAATAACCATTTCCATTAAAGCTTGTTTTGCTTTCTCAAGACCAGCTGCACACCCATAGACGCAGAATGAAAAATGATGAAAAAAATATGAATGAAAAATAGAAGCACAAATACATCATGGATATTAGTATCTTACCAACATCATCCCATCTAACAGAAGGACTTCTATCTACTATGGCAGTGTTAATTGCTTCAACTAATTTCGAATCATAATTTCCACTTGACGCTTGAGAAGATTTTGGGCTTACAACTCTGCCCATCTGACTTGTTGATTTTGGGCTTACAACTTTGTCCATCTGGCTTGTTCTTTGAGTACTCTTTTGCAACACATTTTTTCTAGCGTTTGATGGTTTAAATGGAACTGCAGCATTTTGTCCATGAGTTGAGGTTATCTGCAAACATTGTTGAAGAAAAGAAAAGAATAAAAACCATAATAATAAACTTACATTCATAACATCATGTTACATTTATATTTCAGCAAGAACAGTCCATTGTTGTTATAGAAATTGCTTTCTGAAGAAAATGAAAAAAAAAAAGGAGTGTCCATAAGACATTTTATGCCACAAGCACCATGTTGTATGCCTAAACAAAGAAGACTTAGCTAGAGCAAACTGCATATTTTCCACCAGAGACATGATTGGTTACATATAGATGTAGTAGCAATACATCTTCAATATGTGTCACTGCAAGTTTTGCTCACTAATTCTGCTAGTTGTTTGGCGCCAAAAGGATAACTATCAACGATTGGTACTAAAAGAATATATTTACTTTTTTAGAGAACAAATCTGATGAACAATATGGAAGTCCACTAATACAAATCACATCTCTAACATCACATGAATGAAAAAAGTTGAACTGCTTTCTGTGCAAAATCGTCTATTTATCCCTAAATTCCAGAAAGGTATTAAGAAAAGCAAGATTAAGAAAATAAGACATTAAGCTAAACATGCCTACTCTTGAGTGAAAAGCTGTTAAAGAAAACTCTGTACTTACAACTTAGCAAGCTCATACCGTACCTTACTAGTGGATGTGCTACCTGAAATAGCAAAGAGGAGGGAGAGAAGGAAGCAGAACACCAAAAATGAAAAATAAGTACTTCAGCGAGATTTCACTACTGGATTGTACAATGGTTCAATAATATGATATACAAACCTGCTCGCCTACTTAGTATCTGCAACCTCTCAGAAACTTGACCCTGCCATTTCGATATTTTTTGGCGATAAGAATTCACCTTCTCTTTTTCACTGTCACAAAACATATATTTCAGAGAGGAAACAATAAAAAGGGGAACAAGACTAGACTAAGGCTAGAGTAACTTCGTAATATCTAAATGGAGTAATGGACTACAGCTCAGCCTGTTTGTTAGATAACTTTCATTCATATTTCATACTTTGCTCTATTTTCATTACGTGGTCTTCTTCCTAGTTCCTAATAGGGGGCAATTTGGAAGCTGAACACCGAAGATCAAATCACAAAGCCTTTATCTCTTTTAATAATTTACAAAATGTAAATTGACCAGATTTGCTATTGACCCACAACATAAATAAGTATAAAGGTGCAAATGAGAAGCCCATCAACTCAATAGCCACTTGTTTCTACTTTCCACAATTTCAAAGCAGCCACAATGGACACAGAAAATACACCAATTAGCTTAATCAAAACCTGGAAGTTATATACGAAGGGACAGTAGTGGAATTGGCTTCAGTCAAAATCCGCTGGGCGTTCTTGTAATGAAGAACAGCATCGTCGATTAAGCCCCACTCTTCGGCCCTAACGGCCTTGGCAATCTCTTCCGTGGCCAAATCGAAGTAGCCTTTGAGCTTGTAAGCGACTCGTTCGTTGGAAACTGAGGGCACGCCTTCCATGGTGGAATCGGAGGGAGAATCGTTAGAAGAGCTGGAAGGAGACAAGACGGAGCTGAGAGAATCAATGAGTCCCTGCCAGAAGCTCATGGCTGAAGAAGGGGAATTTCATTCTCTGGCTTCTTCGTCTTCCGAGAGAGTCCAATTTGCATCGATCGAGAGAGATGAAAAGAAAAAAAGAGATGGATTTCGTGTGCGTTTAACTGTAAAGTGTGCGTGTGAATGAAGCTTCGCGTTCTCAACGAAGACGATGGATGAAGGATGATGAATTGTCAATTGAGTTTTCTTAATTTTGTCCCCATTCTAATAAATATATATGGCAAAATCCCTTTCGTACGCGTTATGCTACTAACTTTTGATTTGGGTAAGTAGTCCCCAACGTGAAACATTAGTTTCAATTATATCTTCACCATCGTTACCGTTTTAATGTGAAACTAACGTTTCACAATGGGGCACAACTGACACAAATGAAATGTTAAGGGCATAATTGAAAATCACCGCAAACGTTAGAGACACGAAAGGGTGTTTTGCCTAAATATATTTAAGGAAATGATTGATACTAACAAATTTTTAGGATATATTTTCTCCAAAATTATTTTAGCTTTTTTGTATTGTCTGTCTCTTGTTTTAAAAGTTTTTTTGAACTAATCTAAAAACTTGATTTATATTATCTATTTTGTTTTTAAAAAAATTATACTATTTGCCTGAGTCATCTAGTTAGTGGTTCTAGTTGTTCATTTTGACTATCCACATCATAGTTATTAAAACAGGACCGGACCGGCCGGTTGAACCGGCCATTAGGCCAGTCCGGGTCGTTTTAATAACCGGCCAGGCAGAGAACCGGAGGAAACCGGCTAAAAATCGGTGAAACCGGAGGCAAACCGGTTGAACCGGTCCTGACTTATTTTTTTTCTTTTTTTTTTTTGACTTTTTTGGTCTTTTTTTTATAATTATGGGTCAAATATTATAGAATGTTGATTATGAACCAAAATTTGATAGAGAAAGTGATCATAAAATGTCACTTGATGATATTATATTGTTGAACATTATGAAAATTGATTATCTCTATATTAATTTATGTTAATTTATGAAAATTGTATTAATATATTAATGTTATAATTGTATTTTGTAACCTAATTATGAATATTTGAATTAAAATTTTATCATATATAGGTTTTTTTATCATTTTTAATTTATTTATTTATCAACGGTCCCACCCCGGTTGGACCCCGGTTGAACCATTGAACCTTAAACCCCTCCTTCGGCCGGTTCAATGGCCGGTCCGGTTTTACCTTGATCCACATTCAACCCCTAATCAAGTTTTCAGTGATATTCATATTGAATCATCCTCATTACAACCACCAACCAATTTATCTCATTCATCATGAGTTTCCACTGAATTATCCTTCTCTACTGCTGGTACTATCACTTATAAAGAATCATCATCATTCATCGTGAGTTTCCACTGAATTATCCCTCTCTACTGCTAGTACTACCACTTACAAAGAATTGTCATCGTCATCATGGGTTTCCATTAAATTATCCCTCTCTACTGCTGGTACTACCACTTACAAAAAAGTCCAGAGCAAGACTTTTGTTTTAAAAGTCTTGAATATTTTGATAAGTAGTGAAAATCTTATTTTTCACCATACTCCAACTCAAACAAGATGCAAATAAGTAGATTTTAGTATTCTATCTAATAACACACATTATTTTTTATTTAAAAAAATGATCTAACATTTCTTTCATTAAGTAAACTGTAATATACGATATTAAAATAAAAATGTAAATATTAAAGCATCTAATATGATCTCATTCTCATATTTGACTTTGCTTGTAAAAATGGTCACAAGCATATGTGAAATGTTTTTCTTTTGGTCAAATATATGTGAAGTGTGGAGTGGATCTTTTTCTTTTTGTCAAATATATGTGAAGTGTGCAGTGGATCTTAAAAGAAATATTTGGGTTTTCCTCTCAAAAATAAAATATTTGGGTTTTGTTATCGTGTTGGTATGAATACAAAATTTTAACTTTTGTGAGGCTTGGCCCAATTCAATCTTGTTTGAAGAATGCCAACTCAAATTGGGCCTCCATTTTAACTAGCTCAGCCCTATGTTTCGGCCTTCTTTTTTTCCTTCCGAGAGAGAAATAACTATGACAAAAAAAAAAGAGAGAGAAATAACTAGAATTTGGATCTCCTGCATTTCAATTTTAGTGCATTTTCCTAAAGTGCAAAGAGAGAAAGGAAGAGTTAGAGAGAGGAAATTTTAGTGGGACCCACACTTCACCAAACTTCTCTCTCTAGACTGCACCAATTTCATAATGCAGAGAATCCACTCTCGAATGAACTAACAAGTTGAAATTTATTTATTTGTTAGTTAACAAATTTGTAGGCTTGAGCATTGAGCACGCACCAAGAGTAGCCAAGTAGGTTCTGAAGTCACAACTCAATGCTATGAAAGTATAAGTAATAACATAAATAAAATATGTTTAATACTTTTTATTTTAAAAATCGTTTATATAGATAATTTTTCAATTTGGTTTTGTATTAATAAATATAATTTTGTGTACAAGAAACCTGGATTTTATTTAAATATAAGGAAATAAAATTAAACTGATAAAAAATGTAAAATATTTTTTTTAATAAGATAATAAAAAGTTACTTTAGTAATTTATTATTTTAAAATATCAATTAACATTATTAAAAAAAAAGTGATTTAGCAGCGGTCAAGTCTGTTGCTAATCAAATTTTAACAACAAATTTTGGACGTTAAATTTGTAGTTAAATCTGACCTTGTTAAATTTAGCAATGAGTATCATAATCTGTTGCTAGTTCAAACCCCAAATCCCTCAACTCTAAAACTTATTTTTTTCTTTAATCTTCATCTTCATCTTCTCTTCTCATACTAAATTTTTTTTGTTTCTAATCTTCATATTTTTAGATTAAAATTTTTGTTTCTAATTTTCATCTTCATCTTCGGCCCAGTTCGTTTCCGTTTTGATTATAATCTGTTTTGATTATAATCAAAATAAACACGTTCGTTTACGTTTTTTTCCTGATTCAATTATAATCATGATTCTTAAATAATCAAACACACTCAATTACACTTATACCCCTATACATAAACCTATAATTACCTATACTCTAATACATTCATTCTCCAATCACAAAGGACAAAATGGTCTTTTACCTCAATATTGGACCATTTTGGAAATACTCATTCTTGTGTTGGGCTAAATTGTTATTTTGGCCAAATAATTTAGGATTGAAATTTATATTTTAGCCATTGTTTTTCTTCCTCCTTCCACTGTTTTTCTTCCGATCAAATATCACTTTTCCCAGCAAAGAAAATTCCAAGAATGAGCACCGAAAACCCCAAAGGCAGCAAGATTGAAGATCACACAGCACAAGTAAAACCCTAGCTGAATTGCAGACCCAAAATCCGAAGTCGTAAAGTCAGCAACGGCTAAATTAAGACACTGGGAACTTCGTAAAAGCACGAACAAGGCTTGAAATCACGTGAGACTGAAGAACTGGAAGCAGAAGTTGCAGAATAAAGAGTGAGAGATTAGGATGAGAGAGCCAAAGCAAAACAGCGAAAAAAGCCAGCAACCTCTCTTCTTACGACTCTAGTCGCTTCTATCCGAATTCGATTTTCAACTTCGATTCCCATTCTCAGACAATCCCATTCTCTCGCAACAATCTCACATTTTGTTCTCTTCTCTTCTTCTCTCTATCGCCACTCGTGTTCAAAATCTCTCTCTCTCTGTAACTAATTCTTCTGCGCATACATGGATTCTCCCTCTCGTTCCTCCGTCATAATCGTCGGAGCTGGTATCTCCGGTGAGACTCACCGTCGTATCGGTTTTCAGTTTTCGCATCTCTCTCTGAATTCATTCTTCCATTCATTCTGTTCTCTGATTTTGGTTTCTTTGAATAATGAAAAGGTATCGCGGCGGCAAAGGTTTTGGCCGAGAGAGAGAGCGAGAGAGAGAGAGAGAGCGAGAGAGAGAGAGGAAAATTGAAGAAAATTGAAGAAATTTTTCGGGTCCGCCAACTTCAACCTTTTCTCTCTCATCTAATGCGAATCGGTGCACCGATTTGCTTATTCGGTGCACCGATTTGCTTATTCGGTGCACCGATTTCGTAGGCAAAAAATGAAACGGTGCACCGATTCGGAAAAACATCCCCCAATCAACTCACAAAAATAATCAAGATTTCACGTTTTTCAAGGCAAACAGTAACATTTTTGTTTTTTTTCACAACAACAATCACATCCAAACACACTTTTATTATAATCAAATCACACCTTACTTTTTCTAACTTTTTCTTCCATTTATACCCCTATACAATTTATCAATTTCCTTACTTTTTATCCACCTACCACAATCATTACATACCCATTTTAATAATTTCACACAAATAATCAACAATCATCCAAACACCACTACAAAAATAAACAAATTTGATTATAATCAAAACATGATTATAATCAAAACAAATTCTAAAAAAAACGGAAACGAACTGACCCTTCATCATTATCATCATCACTAGGTTCCAATCATGACTAGGTTCCAATCCCTTTATTAAGAAATGCAAATAAACAACTCTATGATCAACTTCTTGAGCACTTCGAAATCAACCTTTTCATTTTCATTATTGTGATCATCGCCGTCTTGATCATTACCAAACGATAAACCTTCTGCTTCCGCCTTGAATGTAACTCAACAGCAAACAACCTCCGACACCCTAATTCCATTATCATTTACAAGATCCAAAAACCCTGTTTTCAATTTAAACTGCCCGAAAACTAGAAAACTGCCATTGAATGGAGCTTTCTTTCTGAGACCGAACAAGCTGCCACCATCGTCATCATCTATTATAAAACCACCCATCTGATTCACGACTTCGAAACCCTAACTCGTCCGAATTTCAAAATTCCCTTCGCTATGTCGTTCGTATATTCTCCAGAGGATGATGAAGATGAAGATGAAGATGAAGATGAAAATTAGAAACAAAAATTTTAATCTAAAAATATGAAGATTAGAAACAGAAAAATTTAGTATGAGAAGAGAAGATGAAGATTAAAGAAAAAAATAAGTTTTAGAGTTGAGGGATTTGGGGTTTGAAATTTGGGGTTTGGAGTTTTGGGGTTTTGGGTTTTGGGGTTTAGGATTTTTAATATTTTTAAGGACTAAATTAGAATGTTTGGAAGAGTTTTGGGACACTTTACAATTTTATTTTGAGGATTTGGGACTAAAATGAATGAAGATGATGAAAAGAGGGGGAATTGAGAATAATGGGATAAGAATGGGTGAGGGACCTAATTGCTTAAATTAGATTTTTTAGGGTTTAGGGTTTTAGGGTTTAGAATTTTAGAGTTTAGGGTTTAGGGTTTATAGTTTTAAGGTTTAGAGTTTAGGTTTTAGGGTTTTTAATACTTTTAAGGACTAAATTGAAATGTTTCGAAGAGTTTTGGGACACTTTAGAATTTTATTTTGAGGATTTGGCACTAAAATGAATGAAGATGATGAAAAATATAAATCCAGGGACTGATTTGCTAGTTTACTCAATTTTTATGTTCAAAAATGTAAATCCAGTCATCATGCCGGCGCCACGGTGGAAAAAAAAATAGGAATGTCCAGTCATCATGCCACGTATTCAAGTTAGACAAAAAAAATAACACATAAGTAAAAAAAAATTGCCACATGGGCATTGAGTCAAATTTGGGGGCATAATTGAAACGTTAGTTTAACATTGAGGGCACGCCTGAACAAAATGAAACGTTAAGAGCATAACTGAAAATCACTACAAACGTTAGGGGCACGAAAGGGTGTTTTGCCAAAAAAAAAAAATAATAATGAAAAACTACATTTTGTTATAGAGATAAGCATGTTCACTTGAACATTGACTAGTAGTTTAGCGTAGACATATTCATTGACTAGTAATTGAACCTATAATGATGATCAAGAGCTATATCAAGTGATTTTCAATCTTCGTCACCTCTTGCTGGCCATTAAGAAATTATAATTAATGCACACGTACAGAAATTAATTAAGCTGATGGAAGACTCGAAAATGCATATGCTGCTCCAACAAAATTCTTTTCACACACCATAGGCTATATATAAGGCATGCAAATATATTATTTTTAAATTTAAAACTATAAAATAAATTATAAAATTTTTAGAAGTAATATATTATTTTAGTTTTATAATAGTAAAAAAAGTTTAAATTTTGCAATAACTCTCAAAATAGATTTTGAAAATAGATTATTAGAAGATTACAAAAACATATATAATAATATAGATAAATATGGCTGGTTACGAGTGACATTCGGAGTTTGGGGAAATGGATCAGCTCAATTATGTTTGCTAAAGTTTTGCTCAAGTATCAATTATTAATCATTAGATGTGTTGACTAACAATTTATTTGTTGACTTTCAAATTAAATCAATGGCCTGGATGAAATAATGCAGCCACTATACTCTAGCTGAGCCACTCCTGGAGTTTGGAGGCTTTAATTATCGGGCAAAACTTACATCAAGTTCTCTACATCCTTGCTATCAAGTTCTCCAATCAACATTTGACCCGTGGCAAAAATTTTATATATGACCAATTATAATAGAGAGAGAATATTAAACACCACTTTTTGCATGACCAATCATTGAAGAGAGAGAATGTAATTAAGACTTGTGATTGGTGAAACTTGATAGCAAGGATATATGGAACTTGATATAAGTTTTATCTTTAATTATCTACGGTGGTAACTCGGAAAAACAAGTGGTCTATATATACTAATTAATTAAGGCATGTCCAATCGATCCATGCATGTACGTATAAGACAAAATGCACAACACAAATCTATATATATATCATCAACGAAAGCCATTAATCATGTTTTCGGATATACATATATATCCTCAAGTTTGAAAAAATGCGAGGCCTATTTAATTAATTTATTGTATCTGCTTTTTTTGTTGAATTATTTACAGCTTTATTTTGGATAGGCTCATTATCACGGTATATATATTTACAGTTATATAGACTTGCATTGTCTGTCATTTATAGCTATTGATAAGTATCGAATATTTAATAAGATGTAGATATTCTGTTAGTTGGCATGTGTTTAATTTATATATACGTACTTTTACAAATGGAAGATATATTCATCAGAGTTTCGATTCAGACAGGTTTCCATAATCTATACCGATTAAGCATGCATTGAGATCAAATTGAAAAGAAAAAAGAAAAAAGAAAATTGGAAAAGTTTGAGTAGTTAAGAAAATATTTTACAGCTTAAGAAGATCTTATATTTTTATTTTTAAGTTTTAACTAATATGGTGAGACTTAAAATGTTCCACAATTTGTTGTAATCTCTTTTTAATTTCATCATATATTTAACGATGTCTTTTTATTTGCTGATATATTTTGATGATGTGAAACAAGACCTCAACTAATTATTATAACCAATGAAGTTATCTAACATTGAGGGACCACTTTTTAAATGAAATTTGAATTTAAGGTTCGTTTAAAATGAAACGAGTGGCTCTTATATATCTCTATAACGTAACGTATTACAATTCGTTAACATAGATATTGTTGGGGTTTCTTTTATTTTTTAAAAGTCCGATATTAGTTGCATAGAAAAAATAAGTGGATGAAGAAGCGTATAAATAGAAAGGGTTTTTCACCTTAAGCGACACCACAACTTACATAAAAATCCTAAAGGGTGCAATAGGGTTTGGGTAGTTGAGTCATTTTTAAAGGGTTTGCAATTTTTTCCGGTAAAAAATTGTATTGAGGAGGGTTTGTACTTTTTTTCATACAAAAATTACAAATAGTGAAGTTTGTTCCAGGGGACCGTGGAGTAGGTCTTGAGGCACCGAACCACGTTAAAGTTTTTTTGTTTGTTTCTCTGTTTCCTCTTCCTTTATTTCTTGTGTGTGTTGCGCTTCTGCCCAACAAGTGGTATCAAAGCAGTGGTTCCGGCCTAGGGAAGAAGAAGGGAGAGGAAGGAGCAAGAGGAGGGTCGCCCAGTCAACAACGGGAGAAGGTTCCATTGCCATGACAAGAGAGGTTGGTTCAGTCTAGCTTTTGATTTTAATTCTAGTTTTGAAGTTAGTTTTCTGGAATTCGGTTGTTTGTTAGACTGTCTATGGTATTGGTTGTTTGCTATTTGTGGTACTGACTGCTGGTTGGTTTGATGGTGAGTCTGAAGTTTTGAAGTTCCGTTATTTGATGAGAGAACGAACTTTGTGTTGTGGCAATGCATGATTCAGAACTATTTGGTTCAAATTAGGGTCTTGAATCTGTATTTTATGATGAGTAATCGAGTGGGATATGTGCGTGCAACGAGGAGAGGTTGTGCGAGTTATGAGATGTTACGTTGGCAACGAAGAGATGCTGCACAAGCAAGAAGAGATGTCATGCAGGTGAAGAGACACCGTGCTGACGATGTCGTGCAAGCGACGAGGAGATGCCGCGTATGTGATGAGAAGATTCTGTGTTGGCAACGAGGAGATGATACACAAGCAAGAAGAGATGTCATGCAGGTGAAGAGATACTGTGCTGACGATGTTGTGCAAGTGACGTGGAGATGCCACACAAATTATTTGAGGGAGGACTAGAGTGTTCTCCAAGATGGAGATCAGAAAGCTGAGTATGTAGAGAGATAAGTTTTTATGATAGAGTGAGATGATGTGAGACTTTGAATAAAAGGAGAATTTGTTGGGGTTTCTTTTGTTTTTTCAAAGTCCCACATTAGTTGCATAGAAAAAATGAGTGGGTGAAGAAGCCTATAAATAGAGAGGGTTTTTCACCATAAGAGGCACCACAACTTACATAGAAATCCTAAAGAGTGTAAAGGGGTTTGTGTAGTTGTGAGTCATTTTTGACAGAGGGTTTACACTTTTCTCCGGTCCAAAATTATATTGAGGAGGGTTTGTAATTTTTTCCGTGCAAAAATTACAAATAGTGAAGTTTGTTCCAGGGGACCGTAGAGTAAGTCTTGAGGCACCAAACTATGTTAAAGTTTTGTGTTTGTTTCTCTGTTTCCTTTTCCTTTATTTATTGTGTGGATCGCGCTTCCGCTCAATAGATATCGCCATATCTTATTTTGAGTCAGTGTCACTAGACTTATAACTATAAAATTGCCATAATTGTGGTTCTACTAGTGAAATAACCATTAACCAATTAATTGCAAGAGTACTCACTAGAGAGAAAAAGTATGAAATGAAACAAATTAACCAAAAATGTAATTAATGTCGTATCTTTTCACTGACATATATGTTATTTAATTACATCTTGTACGTGACCCATGAAAATATCTCTATTGATCAATATAGATATGTGGACTGTGGAGTACTGTGGTTGATTTTATATATTGGCCTCATTGTCTATATATATATGAAAAGTTGAAATAGATTATCACAAGGTAGA
This sequence comes from Chamaecrista fasciculata, assembly GCA_003254925.1. NCBI lineage: Eukaryota > Viridiplantae > Streptophyta > Magnoliopsida > Fabales > Fabaceae > Chamaecrista > Chamaecrista fasciculata. Next base: position 182,568 of record QANZ01036596.1, on the reverse strand, counting down.
TATATAACTATCTGTGATATATATATATATTGAGGATATATATTGTTTTGTTAGCAATTAAAGATGAGATTAATGCAGAAAGCATGGTTGTATGAGGAGTATGGAAGTAAGGAAGTACTTAAGTTAGGGAATGTCCCATTTCCAACTCCCAACAATAACCAACTTCTTGTTCAAGTTCGAGCTGCTTCACTCAATCCTATTGATTTCAAGAGGCGTCAACGTCCTATCTTTCCTTCTCTTTTTCCTGTAAGTAAAATAATATTTTTGATCCCTAAATTATATAAGTATTATCATTTTAGTTTTTAATTTTGTTTTCATTTGAAATGTTTGATTCAGTCATTGAAAACCCATAACTCATTACAATTAGTTTGATCATGAATATTTTATCATTACACCAACTCAGTCCATATATAGAGGGACTAAATTGCAGTGACCTTGTGAATTTTCAAGACTAAACTAACAATGTGCAAGGACTAAATTGATAGTTTACTCCATTAATTTACTATATGCATGTAGTGATGCTTTTAATACGTACATATATCAAGTCTCAATTATTGAAACTTGTTGATATGTCGTGTAATTATAGTAATAATACTAATTCCTCATGCAAAGTAGAAATGTACTTAATTAACATTATAAGATGATGATCAGTAAGTTGTTTATGGCATAAGCAATAATCTATATGTTTCTAATCATTCTAAAGACTTAAAAGTACTATTTTAATTACAAAAGGGTAGGATCTATTGTTAACCATTTCAATTCCCTTAATTTCATTACTTGATAAAAAAACTTTTGGCTTGAACAAGAATTAATTTTGAATCCTAAATTAAGCGCGCAAATCCATATATTTGGAGTGAAATTTTGGCAGGTTGTTCCAGGGTGTGACATGGCCGGTGTTGTAATAGGAAAAGGCGTTGATGTGTCAACCTTCGAGATAGGCGATGAAGTGTACGGAAACATTCAAGACTTCAACAACAAACAAGAAACCCTAAAACAGCTAGGAACCCTAGCTGAGTTCATTGTTGTGGAGGAAACCCTAGTTGCAAAGAAACCTAAGTGCCTCTCATTTGAGGAAGCTGCAAGCTTGCCCTTGGCAATTCAAACAGCCATGGAAGGCTTTCACATAGCTAAGTTTAAGGAAGGTGGCACGATCTTCGTGGTCGGAGGAGCCGGCGGTGTTGGAACTCTGGTGGTTCAACTAGCCAAACATGTCTATGGAGCTTCCTATGTTGTGGCCACAACTAGCACAACAAAGTTGGAGTTTGTGAAGGGTTTAGGGGCTGATAAGGTTGTGGATTATACAAAAACTAAGTATGAGGACATTGGAGAGAGGTTTGATCTTGTTTATGATACAGTTGGTGAGTTTTAATCAATTAACTTTCGAGATTTTTTAATTAGGATAAATTACACTTTAGCACCCTATGGTTTAACCTCATTTCACTTTGATATATATCTTGTGGTTTAAAAAGTGACACTTTGTTACTCTGAGATTTGTACTAGTAATACTTTGGTACCCTGAACAATTTTTTTCGTTAGCTTTGATTGGTATTTCGCACATGCATCTGACATGCCTTACTAAAACTCGTTTTTCTCTAACTTTTGGCCAAAACAAACATCAAACACAATCTAGATTTCACAAAACGCCTCTCAAATTTCTCGGATTTTAGAGGTGTTTTTCGAAATATAGATTGTGTTCAATCTTTGTTTTGGCCAAAAGTTAGAGAAAATGAAGTTTTAATAAGACGACATGTGAGATGCAGTGCAATGCACACGCAAAATTCCGTCCAAATCTAACGAAAAAATTGTTTAGGGTACCAAAGTATTAACGATACATACCTGAGGGTCAAAGTGTCACGTTTTAAACCACAGGGTCTCAAAGTGAAATAAGGTCAAACCACTGGTACCAAAATATAATTTACCCTTTTAATTAATTAGATTTTATTCAATTGAAAAGATCATTTACTTACCAGCAACCTTTTCTTTCAGTTGCAACCACTCATGTTTTAGAATTATAGATTACTATCATTTTCAAATAAAACTTAGCTTTCAGGTTTTCGAATAAAGTTTAAGGTACACACATTTTTATTTTAAAAATTTAATTTACTATAATGACATGCATGTTTAATTAGTTTATAAATAAGCATCCTGATTGAGCCGTAAGGGATGCTTATTATTTAATAAGGCATGTTTAATTAGTTTATTAACATGACATGCATGTTAATTAGTTTATTAACATGACATCCTGATTGATATTTAATAAGGCATGTTTAATTAGTTTATTAACATGACATGCATGTTTGCATGTCATGTTAATAAGCATCCTGATTGAAGCATTATTATAAGCATCCTGATTGAGCCATAAGGTCTGAAGCATTATTCTTCAAATAAATTATAAGGACTGAAGCATTATTGCATTAACTTTTTCTTAAAATCATTTATTGACTAACATCTTAACCTTTAGTTTATGTGAGAAAAAAAAAGGTTTCACGATAAAATCTTGAGTTACACACACATATATATAGGACATGATGTAACAACTTGTATGGTTTTTTCTTTTTGAAAAAAATATATGAATACTTTTGTTGGCCAACTAATACATCTACAGCCTATTTGACCATAAATAAATCTTTTAAATTAAACCTATGTTTTCTCATTTAATCATTTGTTAAAGAAATTGTCTTCCCAAATTAAATTTATTCTTGATCATGTATACTTATCACAGTTGTAACTTGTGATTACGATTATGTTATGTTCACTCCGGTTATAGGTGTTGCAATACATGTTGCGATAGTTGCGGCCTGATGCGAGTTGCAAAAACCACCACAAACAAAAAATATTGCGATTGTAATTACAGTTGCGAACCGCAATTTACAATCATGATATTTATATATATACATATATAGTTGATGAATTTAATAAAAATGTCTAGACAAATATATAAACTTTTTTTATACAAATCTCAAAATTAATTTATTAGATTTAGAGGATGAGAAACTCAAGTGCTCAAACATGTAATTTCCCATAGCATAGCCCACGTGTGTATATATATATTGTTTTGTAGTTTCATATAGAATTAATTTGATATTTGAATTAATAATTAAATATAATTTTCAGGGGAGTGCAAGAAATCCAATGTGGTAGCGAAAGAGAATGGAGTGATAATTGATATAACATGGCCTCCATCTCATGAAAGGGCAATTTATTCAAGCTTGACAGTGTGTGGAGAAAATTTAGAGAAGCTTAGGTCATGTTTGGAGAACGGTAAACTCAAACCCATTATTGATCCCACTGGCCCTTATCACTTTGACAATGTTATCCAAGCTTTTCAATATCTCGAAACTGGACGAGCCAAGGGAAAAGTTGTCATTTCTGGCTTCCCTACACAGTAAAAGAAAAAATATAGTTCTGTTTTTTATAATGTTCTTGTTAATTTCTTTAGCAGGATGCATGATTAGTATGAATTATGACTAATTAATGTCATTGAATCTTCAAGGCTGGTTGTTGCTTCTCCTTTGGCTATGGTTGCTGAAGCTTTAGCCTTAAAAAGAACTATACTAATGTCTTTGGATCTCTCTATGCCCAAAGTTCTTTTTAAAACGGATTGTGAAGGTCTCGTTAATGTTGTGAATATGCCCTCTTCTGTGGTAGATTGGAGGTGTGTTCTTGTAATCAATGATATTAAAAGTCTGCTGAATAATACTCCTTTGAGTAAGGTTTTTCTTGGGCTGATAGATCATCGAATAAGGTTTCGAATTAGCTGGCCAAATTTGCTTTAAAGGGGATGAGTCGTTTTGATTGGACTTCAAGGCAGATTCACCTTTCTTTCTATTATTTCTACTGATGCTGCAGATATATAGAAGTGGAATAGGTTGATTCCCTTTGTTTCAGTTGTGTTTTCTTTGTTGTTTTTTATTCTTCTTTTACACTCTTTAGCTGCGTATTTGTTTTGTGTTTGTGTTGCTTTGGGCTCACTTTTGTTGGGTCTTATTTTTTAAGTATCTTTCCAGGCAAATCTATATATATATGCCTATGCATTAATAAATATATGATTGGTATAATTCTATAAATTAAACATCGATTGATGTCTGGGTATATATATATCCATTTTGTACATGTGGAAAATTATTCCTGTATTATATATGTGCTTTGCTTCTTATTAGTTTAAACTATTTTCAATAAATAAATTGATATGCCTATGCGAATTAAAATATATCGATGTAATGGAGCCTCCTTCTATGTTTAAGAGTTAAAATTTTTTTTAAAGCATCAAACCAAATCATATTATATAGTAGTCAAACGATACTTACAATCAGTCAAATAACTTCAATAGTTCAATCTAATGATACAAAAGAAGAAGAATTTGCAAACATTGTTGAACTATAAAAACAAATAAAAGTACAACTGATCTCATTTGTAGGATGAAAATCATCATCGATCTTGATGTTACCGACAAATTATTTACCATTCAACCTAGTAGTATTCTTTCCAAATGTAGATGTAATTGACCCCTCCATCAATTTCTCAAAACATCGAAAGCTTCTCGGCATATATGAATGCTCAGATCTTATTCGATCTAGTGTTGGAGTATAATCTTTTATGAAAAAAGACTGAATCTAGAAATAAATCTAGACGAAATTACCATTAAAACAAGAAAACACAAGATCTGATTTATTGAATTGAAAGACTAAAACAAAAGATGAGAAATAAAGAGAAATTACAATTAATACAATTCCTCTCTACAAAACTAAACAATAATTAAGAAGAACCTGTGGAAAAAACGTAGAAAATGATGAGTACTTAGTTTAATTTAGACCATACAAATAACTTTTTTGGCCATTTAGACCATACAAATAGTAAATATGAACTTTTTGCGCTCCAAATAATGTGTCGTTATCTTTTACTTACTATCAAAATAATTAGCGTATAAAAAACATTGAGTAAGCGTAATGGTTCAATATCTCATTCTTTAAATAAGTAGTTAGAGATTCAATCTCTAACTTTTGTGATTGATCTCTTACTATTTCATATATATAGAGCTGAAATAATGACTATAGATTATAAAAATACTTTGAACAACAACAAAAATTAATGTATAAAATAATATTTAAATTATTATATTTTTGTAAAAAAATTATAATTAACTCCTTAGGAATTGTATACTTATGTTCTCAGAACATAGAAAAAAATATTCCTCAAATGATATGATTGTTCACAAAAAAAATATTTTAACTATTATCTATTTGTTATAATTAATTCGTGTAAAATATTTTTTTATATGTTAGATATTTATCAACAAAATCTTCCAAAACGTTTTTTGAAAAAAAATTGAGATAGAAAAGATATAACTATAATGTGATCCTTTTCTTCTAAAACAGTGATTATGAAATGGGCCGGGCCCAATAGCGGGTTTTGTCCCATCACTTAGCTTTCTGGATTAGCTGTATTGGAATAAGACCTAGCTACGGCTAGTGGTCCTAGCTAGTCAAAAAAACAAAATGGTAAATTATATTTTGGTATCTTATTTTATGGTTGATTTCATTTTGGTACCATATTTTTTCAAAAGTAACACTTTGGTACCCCGTTCTTTGCACCGTTAATATTTTGGTACCCCATTTTTCAAAAGTGACATTTTGATACCTTGTTCTTTACACAGTTAAGACTTTGGTATCTTAAAAAAGATAGAGTAGGGTAACAGATCGTGAAAGAACAGGGTACCAAAGTGAAATTGATTCATAGAGCAAGGTACTAAAGTGTTAACAGTGCAAAGAACAGGGTATCAAAATATTACTTTTGAAAGAACATGGTACTAAAATGTTAACGGTACAAAGAACATGGTATCGAAGTGTCACTTTTGTAAGAACATAGTACTAAAGTGAAATCGGTCTATAGAACAGGATATCAAAGTGTAATTTATTAAAAAAAACATCCAAATAAATTAGTCGAATTAATTAGGGATAATTAATTTGCAAACTCTTGTAACAAAACCCTAAACCTGAATTTGTACGATCAAGACAAAAAAGAGGTTTTGTAATTTTGATCTCTAAATGAATGTGAAGTCAAGTAAAATACTAAGCTCCCATGGTTTACTAAATCAAAAGCAGTCATTATAAGGTATACTAGAATATTAGAACAATATTGGGATGATAAAGACCTTATTAAATAATTTATCAATAATAAATTTTAAAAGGACAATGTTTTTTTTGACCTAGTGCATGCACTCTTAATCTATAAGTAAATCAATCCAAGGATAAGCTAATTAATAAAAGGAGAGATGATTATATAGCTAGAAGCGCGCAGTGAAAAGTCCTTAAGGATAAGTTTCCATATTTTTACGTATCATTTAAGTTTTTGACCTCACACTTGGCTCCTGATATCAATCATCCAAATGATAAAAATTATCAAAAAAAAAAAAAATTTGATGTGTTAAATCATATTTTAATATTTGTATATAATTATTAAAAAGAAATTAAATATTTTAAAATAAAATGACGATTCTAAAAGAATCTAATAAAAAAAAATTAAAACTCTTTAGTAGAAATAATATATAAAATTCGAACTCTTTAATTATAAAACCATCTAAAAATAATATATATATATATATATACTAAGGGCTTTCTTTGCCCTAACGGGCACAAAAATATGTATGTAACGTTTGATTTGACATTTGTAGTTATTCAGTGACTAAATAGTATAATTCTATTATTCAAGGACTAAATCGTTAGAAGTGTGAAAATTAAAAGAGTAAATAATAAATTTTCACTTTCTGAAATCTTATCTACTAGTTTCTCTCTCACATTATCTATACAGTTAGCTAATTATCAAATTCCACATGTTTACTTTTATTTTTTTAATTTTTAATTTTATTATTTTTGACCAATCAAAAAGGTCCTCACACATATAATATAGTATAAATATAAATATAAATAAATATAATATATAGCTCTAAAAACCGCCATCAACTATACGTTACACAAAAATAAATGCTAAAGTGCACTTTTGGTCCCATAACTTTGGCAAAAGTTTCAATTTGGTCCCATAACTTTTTTTATTACAATTTTGGTCTCATAACTTTGGCAAAGGTCTCAATTTGGTCCCATAACTTTTTTTGTTGCAACTTTGGTCCCATAACTTTTGAAAACGTCTCACTGTTGGTCCCAATACTGATTTCCATCCATTATGTGCCGCTAAAGATGATCTGACATACTGAGTTGGATGATGACGTGGCAAATATGGGTGAAGTTATAGGACGAATGGAAATCAACTTGGGACCAACGGTGAGACGTTTTTAGAAGTTATGGGACCAAAATTGCAACAAAAAAAAGTTATGGGACCAAATTGAGACCTTTTCCAATGTTATGAGGCCAAAATTGCAACAAAAAAAGTTATGGGACCAAATTGAAACCTTTGCCAAAGCTATGGGACCAAAAGTTCACTTTGGCCAAAAATAAAAAAGAACCTTATTTCAACTTTTGGTGTTTTACACATGTCTCCTTTCATTTGCTCTCTTTCATCATTTCGTTATCAATACCTAAATATAATAACACAAAAATTATCTCGCTACTCTTACAAATAATCCTTGATTAACCATTCTCTTATCTATTAATCCATCTTTAATTAAAACCATAAAGAAAAAATGGACATCCTCTTCTCCCTCTTGACTTTCACCTTTCTCTCCTTCCTCGTCCTCGTCCTCATCTTCGCTCTCTCTCTCTTCGCCGGCAAGTCCCTCGGGGACCCGAGCTACGCACCGGTGAAGGGCACGGTGTTCCACATGCTCTTCTACTTTGACAGGCTCTATGACCACCAGGCTGAGATGGCAAGGAGGGTTCGAACATTCCGGCTGCTGGCACCGGGGATAAGCGAGTTGTACACGGTGGAGCCGAGGAACGTGGAGCACGTGACAAAGGCGGCGTTCGAGAAATACGCGAAAGGGATGTACACGGAAGACATAGTGAAGGATTTGTTTGGAGAAGGGATATTTGCTGTGGATGGAGAGAAGTGGAAGCAACAGAGAAAGTTGGCGAGCCATGAGTTTTCAACTAGGGTTCTTAGAGACTTTAGTTGCAAAGCTTTTAGAGAAAACGCAGCAAAATTGGTTCAACTTGTTAAGGGGTTTTCACAAGAGGGTCTTGTGTTTGATATGCAGGTAATATATTCTAGGCTTTTAATTCACTTTGATAATTTTTTCAATTTTTATGCAAAGCATGTATTTTTATATATGGTATTAATTAAGTTGTAATTTTTTTTTGGCCTGAATTAAGTTGTAATTTTAGTGTGAGTGTGTGTGTGATTTTGTTTTTATGGAGGAGAAAAGTACCTTTTTTTCTTAAACTTTAATTTATGTTAATTTACAATTACACCATAAAATTTGTTTATTGTCAATTTTATCTCTAAAATTTTATATTTTAATCAAAATATAAAGACTAAATATATTTTTTTCTTTGATCAAAATATGTATTAAGGTCATATATTATGTACTGTCATACTAAGACTTTTGTTGCAGGAGACTCAAGATACATAGGGCATCTCTCAATTTTAAGAAAGGAAAGCGTGTTTTTTATTTTTTAAAAGATAAAAGCTAAGGAGAGTGACATATTATTTTAATTACTATATATATATATATATATTCAATAGGTGAATCATATATATATACTAGTGTAATTTGCATGTTTTAGCGGGACATGCAAAAGATTAATATAAATTTTATATTTTATAGTAAAATTTAATTATTATAATTTTTATTTTATTTTGATTGTATTTTTTGAATTTAAAGTTGTGGGAAGTTAATTATGTCATCAACTACTTTCTCTCTTCCATTATATGTTTACGTCTTTATTTTTTTATACTTTTTAATTAAATTATTTTTGACCGATTATAAAATCCTTCATATGACATACCCACGCACTATAATTTTACAAATATATGAGATAAAAAATAATAAGGGACCACATTGGGACCTTTTGAGTGAAACAAGAAAAAAAAATATACGGGACCAAATTGAAAACTGAGTAAAAAATATGAGACTGAATTTACACGGATCTAGAAATTATATATATACTTGGTACTTTTTTTATTTTTTATTTTTTGCATGCAGGATATATTGATGAGATGCACATTGGACTCAATATTCAAAGTAGGGTTTGGAGTGGAACTAAATTGTTTAGAGGGATCAAGCAAAGAGGGTACTGAGTTCATGAAGGCCTTTGATGACTCTAATGCTTTAGTTTATTGGCGTTATGTGGATCCTTTCTGGAAGATTAAGAGATTCCTCAACATTGGATCTGAAGCCACTCTCAAAAATAACATCAAATTTATTGATCGTTTTATTCATCGACTCATCAACACCAAAAGACAACATTTGGAAATTCATTTCCACCAACATTCTGTAAGTAATTTCTTCCATCATTTTAGTTTAGTTTATTGATTTCTGTGAGTGTTTAGAATGGATGGGTGTGCTTTTAATTTCAATTAGATTTTGAAAATTACTAAGATAACCTATTCTATTTATCAATAAGATATTATCTGGTTATTAAATATTGAATAAAACGTAACTTAGTGACCTTTACCTTCACGGTAAATCAATTTTTGGAAACAAACAATTGCCGACACTTCTGGTATTCATTTTTAATCGGTATCACTATCAAAAAAGGAGAAAAAAAAATCAGTATGTTTGGTTCTGAAGTCAAACAAAAAACAAACAAGAAGATAAGGTTGAAATGTACTTTATAACAATATTTATTTTAGGGTGTACTATGTAATTAAGGGGGCGAGATCCTCTATGTTTTCTTCTTCGGCTTTTTGACCAACATATATTTTAAAAAATAAATATTTACTAAATAATATTTATTATAAAAATATTTACTAATATATATTTTATTTTGCGGCGGAAATGTCCTTTTTAATTTTGCCGCAAGTTGCTACCGGTGGTAGCGACTTGCGGCACATTCATATTTTCTTCCATGCTGCCTAAAGTGAAAACTACAAGATGATACACAATAGTTTTGACTTTCTTGCACATGGATATATCATTTAGGGTGTACTAATAAATATTTTATTTTGCGGCGGAAATGTCCTTTTATACCGGTAGCGACTTGCGGCACATTCATATTTTTTTCTATGCTGCCTAAAGTGAAAACTACAAGATGATACACAATAGTTTTGACTTTCTTGCACATGGATATATCATTTAGGGTGTACTAATATATATTTTATTTTGCGGCGGAAATGTCCTTTTTTATTTTGCCGCAAGTCGCTACCGGTGGTAGCGACTTGTGTGCAAAATATGAATATGCCGCAAGTCGCTACCACCAGTAGCGACTTGCGGCACATTCATATTTTCTTCCATGCTGCCTAAAGTGAAAACTACAAGATGATACACAATAGTTTTGACTTTCTTCACATGGATATATCATTTAGGACCTAAATTAAATTTCATAAAAACATTCAGGAGCAAAATGTTATTTAATCCAAAGCAAAGTGCTTTCCTCTGAAGTGTGGTCCACATTGTAAAAGCGTGTTCCACCTTGCAAAGCTATCATCAACCATGGTTTTGTTTTGAACAAAATTGGTTTTGCAAATCCATTCATTTACCTCTTCTCTCTCCTTCAGATCGAAATCAAACTCTGGTTTTGTTTTGAACAAAATTGGTTTTGCAAATCCATTTATTTTACACAGGATGTAAAACGCAACAGCAGTAACAACACCACGATTCACCCAACTAGCCAAACAAATCATCAGCATACAAACGAAATTGAGAAATGAGCAATAAAATCAATGAAACTGAGATTCTTTGTTGGCGCCTCCTTCGTCGTTCGCCACAGGTTAGAGTTTTTGATTTCGATCTGAAAGAGAGAGAAGAGGTAAATGAATAGATTTGCAAAACCAGTTTTGTTCAAAACAAAACCGTGGTTGAGGATGGCTTTGCAAGGTGGAACAAGCTTTTACAATGTGGACCACAGTTTAGAGCAAAGCTGCTTTGGATTAAATAAAATTTTGCTCCTAAATGTTTTTATGAAATTTAATTTAGGTCCTAGATGATATATCCATGTGCAAGAAAGTCAAAACTATTGTGTATCATCTTGTAGTTTTCACTTTTGGCAGCATGAAAGCAAATATGAATGTGCCGCAAGTCGCTATCGGTGGTAGCGACTTGCGGCACATTCATATTTTGCACACAAGTCGCTACCACCGGTAGCGACTTGTGTACAAAACATGTTTGCCACAAGTCGCTACAGGTGGTAGCGACTTGCGGTAAAATAAAAAAGTACATTTTCACCGCAAAACAAAATATATATTAGTAAATATTTTTAAAATAAATAAAATTTAGTTAATATTTATTTTTTAAAATATATATGAGTCAAATTGTCTTTCTTCTTCATATATTTTACGGTAAATTACACAAAAGGGTCTTATAGTTTAGCCTATTTTTAGATAGGGTCTCTATGGTTTAAAAAATGTTAGATAGGGTCCCTGTGGTTTAATCCATTAATAAAAAGGGTCATGAGCTATATTTCCGTCTAAAATTTGATAAAAATTTTAGCAAAAATACTATTTTAAGACCCTAACTGTTAATTTTTATGTGTTTGACTCCCTATTTATATGAGAGGACTTTGACAAAAAAAGAAAGGTTTCGTGGTAATAAATGAAATTTCATCCTTCACTTTCTCTCCCCCTCTCTCTCTCTCGATGAACTCCACCGCCACCGCCAGCGTTCTCGCCATCTTCGTCTCCGACGATAACCAGTTCTAAACTCCTCCATATACTGTCTTCGTCTAGCATCGGTTCTTCTCATTGCCGCCGTAAGCCGCCGTCGAAGCTCCCTCACATTGTGTCTGAATCAAGTCCTTCTTCTTCGCCATAAAGCCAAGCGTCGAATTTCCCTCCTGGGTTTTTCCCCACTGCGAAATCAACTTATTCTAGCACATTCTGGGTTTTTCCCTCAGGATTCTTCTGCATGGAACTGGGAAAATTTCTACCCTCCTTCACCTCCTGGCTCCCAGAAATCGAATCGCGAAAATCCCTATTATTCCAATCATCATCATCTCGAGGACGACGCCGAAGATTCCGACAACGATGGTGAACGCTTCGAAATCTCCGAGTACAACATTTTCCACCAGAATCCCGAACCCCCTCCTCAAACCCACAAGCCGAGAGAAAATGGAATCATCGAGAATAAGAGAGAGAGTTCAAAGAGAGGGGGGAAAGTGAAGGATGAAATTTCATTTATTATCACGAAACTAATCTTTTTTTTTTTTTCGTCAAAGTTCTCTCATACAAATAGGGAGTCAAATGGATAAAAATTAATAGTTAGGGTCTTAAAATAGTATTTTAGCTAAAATTTCCGTCAAATTTTGGACGGAAATATACCTTAGGACCCTTTTTGTTAATGGAGCAAACCACAGGGACCATATCTGACACTTTTTAAACCACAAGACCCTATCTGAAAATGGGCTAAGCCACAGTGCCCTTTTGTGTAATTTATTGTGGAATTAGTGAGAGAAAGGAAGAAGAAAAGAAAAAAAATATAGATTTTATTAAATAATATATAGGAATGACACTTTCTCTTTCTCCCTCTTATTTTCTCTTCCTATCTCTCTCATACTCTACAAGAAATGTAGAGAAGAAAAATATAAAGGATCAATTTCCATAATTAAGGGGATGTACTCTTTTTCTGTGTGCCAAGAAGGACATACTTAAATAAAAGAAAAAATTTATCATTTCATCTCTTAATTTTTATTGACTTAACAATTTAGTATTTAATAATAGGGTAAATTACACAAAAGGGTCCTGTGGTTTGACCCATTTTCAGATAGGGTTCCCGTGGTTTAAAAAGTGTCAAACAGGGTCATTGTGGTTTGCTCTGTTAACAAAAAGGGTCCTGAGGTATATTTCCCTCCAAAATTTAACAGAAATTTTGGCTAAAAGCCTAAAATATTATTTTAAGACCTTAACTATTAATTTTTATGCGTTTGACTCCCTAGAGGACTTTGACGCAAAAAAAGAAAAATTTTGTGATAATAAATGAAATTTCACCCTGAGTTTCTCTCCCCCTCTCTCTTAGAACTCTTTCTCTCTCTTGTTCCCAAACCCAAACGGCATCCTCCGGCAACTAACCAATAACATCCCTACCTGCTCCAGAGTCGGCAGTGCCGTCCGTCGCACGCGTAATCAGCTTCTGAGAATCTGCGATCTTCAATTCCGACAAGGGCGATACCTTGTGATGCGCATAGTACCGAGAGAGAGAGAGAGAGAGAGAGAGAGAGAGAGAGAGNGAGAGAGAGAGAGAGAGAGAGAGAGAGAGAGAGAGAGAGAGAGAGAGAGAGAAAGAGTTCTGAGAGAGAGGGGGCCGGGAGAGAAACTCAGGGTGAAATTTCATTTATTATCATGAAACTTTTCTTTTTTTGCGTCAAAGTCCTTTAGGGAGTCAAACACATAAAAATTAAAGGTTAAGGTCTTAAAATAGTATTTTAGCCAAAATTTCCGTTAAATTTTAGACGAAAATATACCTCAAGACCCTTTTTGTTAACGGAGCAAACCACAAGGACCTTGTTTGACACTTTTTAAACCATAGGGACCTTATCTGAAAATTGGTCAAACCACAAGGCTCTTTTGTGTAAGCTATCCTTAATAATAAAAAATAGATGATTTCATCCCTAATTTTTTATAATTGTCAACTATTTAGTTCTTAGCTCAAAAATTATCCCTTAGCTAATATATATAATAGCATGAATATTAGTTTTTAAGGCTTTGTTAAAACTGTCATTATAACATCTTAATTAGGTGAAAAATCAAATCAAACTAAAGTATCCTATTTATACTAGATTTATACCGATAAGAATGGTAAGGTTGAGATTGATGAGACTCATTGTGGTCATTCTTTCCACCTTTGTAATTCATATTTAGAGAAAGAAAAGAAGACAAAACATAAACCTTAATTGTGACAGTATTTTTAAATCCCTAGCTATTGTACGTGATTACAAAATTTAGGAGAATTAACGAAGATTGAGACTATAACTCATTGTAAGTTTGTAACAATTCTTCTCACCTTTTATATATATGACATTATTACTGATAGGTGCATTTAGGAGTCACGTAACCAATTTAGTTAAGTAACATATAGAAATATTCCAAGAACTAATTAACTAGTTGATGTTTATAATTATTTATAGATTAAATAATGTATATATTTCCATTATTCAATGACTCATTTAAATAATATATATATATATACATATAACTTGAAATATAATCAAATTGTTTCATTGGTGAATGAATTAATTGCAGAGTGAGAAAGAGGACATACTTTCTAGGTTTCTAATGGAGAGCAAGAAGGACCCAGAAACTATGAATGATCAGTATCTGAGAGATATAATTCTGAACTTCATGATTGCTGGAAAAGACACAAGTGCAAACACTCTATCATGGTTCTTCTACATGCTCTGCAAGCACCCTCTTGTACAAGAAAAGGTTGCACAAGAAGTGAGAGATAATGTCATCATCAATAGTACTAATACCAAGAAGAAGAATATAATTGATCATAATAATAATGAGATAGATGATTTTGTGGCCAATATAAGTGAAGCCACACTTGAAAAAATGCACTATCTTCATGCAGCACTAACTGAGACCTTAAGGCTCTATCCTGCAGTTCCTATTGTAAGTTAACTCATTAACCTTCCTTGTAGATTAATGTGAGTTATTTGGATTGATGGTATTATATATGGAAAAAAATTGGATTAATATTGGGCCATAGAAAAGTATATTTAGAGAATTAAGTCACGATTACTAATATGATAATTGATATTTGATCTTTTTTTAAGATTCAAATATGATAAAATCTCTTGAGTTTTATCTCCCAAAAAAAAAAATTATATTATAAATTCTTGATTTTGTGTAAAACATCTCTTTCCTTAATTTTTTTTTATTAAATTTGTTTTTTGGTTTTTAGCTATATATTGTCAAATGTAGAAACTAGCTAATATTAAGTTTTAGTAAATATTAATTGCAATAATAAGCTTAAAAGTTAAAAGGAATATTTTTTTAAATGAGAAATTTAATAAAAGAGTTTCTCTTTTACAGAACAACAAATTTAAAAGGCTTCTCTTATCATCATTTTTCGAAGTTTAAAAGATTTTCTTACACATAGTAAGATTGAAGAATCTTGTAAATGCAGGACAGAAACAGAGACAAATATACATGGTTGAAGAAAAATATGTTTAAAGGAGTTAACTTCATATGTCAAATGTAATACCATGCATGATCCATTTCTTGAAATACTTTTCGTTCAATAACTCAACTTTTTTCCCACAATAATAATATGCCACACCTGTCCGAAAAAGCAATATTATCTGCAAATATAAGTGTGTTTTTGAATGAGTAAATTAAATTATTGTTTTTGTCTCTGGAGTCTGGAGTATAACTAATTAATTCCCTAATTTTGTCACTTAAAGATATCTCAAGGATGTGAATTCTTGCCTGATTAGTGATCACGCCATTAATTAATTAATTATATAATGTAAATCTTGATGTTACTATACTACTTATATATGTTTGGTTTCTGAATCTGAAGGATGGAAGGACTGCAGAAACAGATGACATACTGCCTGATGGCTACAAATTGAAGAAAGGTGATGGAGTGTACTACATGGCCTACGCCATGGGTCGCATGTCCTACATTTGGGGTCATGATGCCCTAGATTTTCGCCCTGAAAGATGGCTCAAAGATGGCAAATTTCAGCCTGAGTCTCCATTCAAGTTCATATCTTTCCATGTTTGTATATCATCTTTGATCTTCATTTTATATAGAGTAAACTTATAACTTGATCTCAGAAAGATCACTGAGTTAACAATTTGGTCCTTAAGAGATTGGCATACATAATTTAGTGTCTTAAAGATCAAAACGATATACTTGTTAGTCATTTTTATATACTAAAGAGTATATTGTTTGATTCTTTCAGAAACTAAACTTTATATTTGAATCTTTAGGGATCGAGTTATTAACTCGATAATTTTTCAGAGACCGAGTTATTAACTAAATTATCAAGTTAATTAGTCTACGAATTAAACGTTGTGATGATTTCTAAAAATATTTAACTTAATTTTAAAAAAGTTAATGTTTTGTTGCAATGATTTAGTTTTTCGACAAACTTAATTGTACAATAATTGTGTATGAAGATTAATTTACCACGAATCATGAATTTATATTTTGTAACTAAATCAAATATTTTTAAAAATGAAGGACTGAAAATGGCAATACTCATAATCTATATAGAGACTAGAATATTAATTTATTATATATATATATATATATTAGATGATGATTAATTAATGTTGGGTTTAATTAATTTGCAGGCTGGGCCTCGTATATGCTTAGGGAAGGATTTTGCATATAGACAGATGAAAATAATATCAATGGCTCTTGTTCGATTCTTCAGATTCAAATTGGATGATGAAACAAGGAATGTGACTTATAAGACCATGTTTACACTTCACATTCACAACGGTCTCCCAATTTGCGCAATACCAAGGTCTTACGTGGATGATGCAAGTGTTCGATCATATTAATTAACGTATGAAGCAAATTAAAGTGGATGCATATATGATGAAGTAATATACATATGTATAATGAGCATAACGTACAAGGGATGTAAACATATCATATTATATGCGTGCTTTAGTTGTACCTAAATGTTTTAATTCTAGTTTATATATATTTTATGCAAAAAAAGCCAAAATCTAGCAGAAAATAAGCATTGTGAAAGGCAGAGAGCCAAAATCTAGCAGAAAATATCTATTGGCTTCCTTATTCATTGATGGAATGTAGGCATATATACACATCAGACGATCCTACTGAAATAATTGCTTTACAATAAAGGTCAAATAGGAAGAATGAAAAGAATGCAATAACAAATTTTCCTAAAATAAAGAGCTATAAAAGTGGTAAAGATGAAGCTTATTTATGATTTGTGCTAAAGATGAAGCTTATTTATTAGCTAGGAACTAAAAAACTTTGTTTAAATTAAACTTGTCCATGATGAAATGACAATTAATTTCAATATGGTTAGCACGTTCATGAAAAAACAAGATTGGCTGTGATATGATCCTTGATGGACAAAGAGGTATGTAGATCATAAATTAAAAAATTCATTCTAAGCAAGATCTACTCTCCCTAAGTAAAGAAAACAACAACCTAACCCCAAACAACACATGAGGGGAAGAGAAAAATACAACAAATCATCACCAGACCCAACGATAAGGGAGAAAGACAATATAGCCAAGTCTAATCTATAAAAAACAGAGTGAATACAAACTAAACATAGTGAGACGTTTCAATTGTGGAGGGCTCCTCAACCGCAAACCACCACCTCTTTTCTATTTAGATTCTCCACCTGCCTCGTCTATACTCATCGATTTCACTATAACTTGCAAACTTCTCTGTCAACTGCTTTTGAATACCGTCTGGATTATAGATTTGAAGTATTCTTCAAGGCTTTCAAGTCAAACTTATTATTACCTTATGACTGAATTCATAAAACAATTGGTCCATTTTCAAGCCCGAGTTCATGTTCGATATGTCCTCATTTGTTGATGATTCTAACTAGATGAAGAAAGAACTCATTAAAGTTAACTTAGAAACATTAAGGACCAAAGCGGAACTTTGAATAAAAATCAGATACCAAAATAGATTTTTGACCTTTAAAAAAAACAAGAAATTAAATTTCATCTCGTACTTAACGAAATTAGAGACTGACAGAATTAGTTTGGACCACCTCTTAAACACCAGTGGAACATATTCATGTTCAAACCAATATAAATGAAATTTCACTCAAACATATAGGATCAAAAAAAAATTTCAACTTATTATTAATGATTGCTTAAAAAACAAATATTTCTCATAAAAACTAAAGACAAAGGATTGGTGGTGACAAAGGAGGATCTCTAATATAATTAAGGCCAAAATGCACAGACCTCCTGAGTTTTAAGTTGGGTGCACATAACACCTCTGACTTTTTAATTTGTGCAAATAGGACCTTTGAGTTTTCAATTACGTGCAAATAACACCCTTATGTTAAATTTAGGGCAAATCAGTGAGGGTATAATAGTAATTTCATAAAAATTTAGGCCAAAGTCCTATTTTGGTCGCTCAAATTTACTCAAAGTTTCATTTTGGTCCCTTAAATTTCTAAAAAGTTTCACCATTAGTTCGTGTCCACTTTCCATCCAATTTTTCCGTTAAATAAAAGAAAAAATTGGTTTATATTCCCTAAAAGTTTTATATTTTTAATTAAGGTCCTTTCTTTTTATAATAGGACCAAAATGTAAGAAAATGAATGAATTAGGATTTAAAACACATTTGCCCCCCAAAAAGAAAGAAACCCAGCCAGATCCATTCTTCTATTTCTTCCTCGATCATGGAACCGTTCTCCTTCTTCTTCTGAAATCCTAACACCTTTCTTCAAATTAAATCACTACACCTTCTTCTTTTCTTCAAATCAAAGCATTGTTGTTGTTGTTCTTCTTCCCTCAAAATTGCAAAATTTTTATTGTTCTCCATCACCTTCACTTCCTTGTAGATTATCCTCATGAACTCGTTTTCCGATCAATCGCGATCACGGCCGTGAGGATTCAAATACGACGGCCTCGGTTGCTCGGTCCAAGTAGATCGATCTTCGGGATCTGACATGATGCGACGACGGCGGCTTCTTCGGCGAAGTTAGGATTTTGGAAGATGGCCTTGGCAGATGTGGAAGAAGAACGATAGAAATCTGCAATTTTGATTTTAAGAAAAGAAGAAGGTGTAGTGATTTAATTTGAAGAAAGGTGATAGGATTTGAGAAGAAGGAGAAGAACGTTCCATGATCGAGGAAGAAATAGAAGAATGGATTTGGCTGGGTTTCTTTCTTTTTGGGGCAAATATGTTTTAAATCATAATTTATTTATTTTTTCTTACAGTTTGGTCCTATTATAAAAAGAAAGGACCTTAATTAAAAATATAAAATTTTTAGGGAATGTAAACCAATTTTTTCTTTTATTTAAAGGAAAAATTGGATGGAAAGTGGATACGAACTAATGGTGAAACTTTTTAGAAATTTGAGGGACCAAAATGAAACTTTGAGTAAATTTGAGAGACCAAAATAGGACTTTGGCCTAAATTTTTATGAAATTACTATTATACCCTCACTGATTTGTCTTAAATTTAACATAAGGGTGTTATTTTCACGTAATTGAAAACTCAGAGGTTCCATTTGCACAAATTAAAAACTCAGAGGTGTTATGTGCACTCAATCTAAAACTCAGGAGGTGTCTCTACATTTTAGCCTATAATTAATGTAAAGAAAATGATTGCTACCCTCATCTTCATGCACATGATGTGCGACCAACCCTTCTTATCTTCAATGTTTCCTACTACACATGAAGTAGGTCTTAGGTAGAGCCACATGCACATGCTTACGAAATTTGGATCCTCTAAATCTGCTCTTTCTAAAGTTCTCAATAATTGAGAGAGAGATTAGATTGAAAAATGAAATGAAAAGTTTTATTAAAATTCAGTGGTCAGTATGTTGCCCCTCACAATTATCTGAATATAAAGAAGGTCAAAGTGCAGATTTGATACTATATTTTTTTGTTCAGTTTCCAATTTGGTATGTATCTTTTTTTGTTGCAGTTTTGGTCCTATATCTTTACAAAAGATCCCAATTTTGGGTCTCATATCTTTTAGTAAAGTTGCAGAATCAGTCCCATATCTTTCCTTTTGTAAAGATATAAGACCATTTCTAAACCTAACTCAAAGATATAGGACTGATTATGCAATTAACCTAAAGATATGAGATCAAATCTGCATAAAAAATATATAGGACCAAATTGGGGACCTGATCCAAAGATATGAGACCAAAAGTGCAACCAAGAAAGATATAAGACTACATTAAAAACTTACCAAAAGATATGAGACCAAATTTGCAGTTTAGCCTATACAAAATTTCATGAAATTCAATTACAAAAGATTCATGTCGGATGCTTACGTGGCATGCATCTCCTCCACTAGTTGAATAGCCAGCTCGTGTCATTAATGGCTGCCATTTTGGACAGACAAAAGAGTACCTACTGCTTAGGTTAAGTTTGGGAGAACGAAATTTTTGTAGTAGAGGATCATGTATTTCTCTCATAATTAATTAGACAAATTTTGACAGCTAATGATTGAATATATGATTGGTAAAATTGGTAAAATTAAGGGTCTGTTTGGGAGAGATGGAATTATAATCCAATCCAATCCAATCCAAATGGATTGGATGAGATTATTTTTTAATTAGATGAGATGAGATGATGTATTAGTGTTTGGGTGATTTTATTGAGAATGATGTTAAATAGGGTGTGAAATTATATAAAAGGGGTTGTAATGATTGTGGTTGGTAGAAAAAAGTAGATGGATTTTTGTGATTTGTATAGGGGTAGAAATGGTAGGAAATAATGAGATGAGATGAGATGAGATGAGATGAGATGATAGGTGGTTGGTTGTGTTTTGATTGAAATGAGATTGAGATGAGATGATATTGGGAAGTGTGATATGGTATTGGAAATTGTGAAGATGAGAAAATTTTGAATTGAGGGTTAGGGGTCAATCCAAATCCAAGTGGATGAGATTAGGGGTCAATTCAAATAATATTGGAATTATTTTTAAGAATACAATTTGGTCCATAAATTCGAATGGTTCTAATTAATCAATCTCTAACATGTGTAAATGATAACTCGGGCCTTGTAGAAAACCCCAATCATTAATAATGGGGTCTATTTATGAAATTGAACGACAAAAACATAACAAATAATAGTTTGAGGACCAAATAGCAAATTACAAAACAACACTAAATTGTAATAAAATGTGTGGTGAAAGGTTCATTTTGGTCCTAAATGTATGGCCTAATATTCAT